>CAJVQA010001737.1:0-24273 GCA_910591915.1 Cetraspora pellucida
TATAGTACTAGTAATAATCGATCCTAAAATGTAACTATAAATTTGTACTATATCAAATTAAGGCTAATAAAAACCAATTGGCATTATTACCAAAGTTTAAAAAAAAAAAAAAAACATTGCCTTCTTTTGCTTTTTTACAAGAACAAAAAGCATAACTTTTGAATATTAAAAAGAATTCAACTTAATTGCTCTTAAAAAATATAAAAAATTATATAACATTATTTTAATTGACAAATTTAATAGAGACCAAATATATAAAAAACTTAAAATAACAAATACAAAAACTCTTTCTGCTGATTCTAAATTTTCAACAAAGCTAAAAACAAATATATAGAAAAACATAAAAATAGCCTAACAAACTTCATTCTGATTTCTAAAAAAAAAGACTTAGCAGACAAAATACAATTACTTTGTCTTAATAACAATATAAGCAAAGTCTTGTTAAATAATAACTGTAGCTAGTTTTCAAAGTTTTTTTGAAATTTTCAGAAAAATTGAAAAATGGTGCTAGACTTAGAAAAACAAAATCAGCAGCATGTAACCAGTATACAAGATAAACAAAGTTAAAGCAACATATTACATTATATCAAACAACAAAAAGTAATGATAATCAATCTGATTAGAAAATAATAAGTAAGTATAGCACTTATAGCAAGTAGATAGATAAACATTAGAAAAGTCTAGAAATAAAAATACAAACAAGATTAGAGCTATCATATAGCACAAACCTAATACAACATATTAGAGGTTTTAATGATAGAAATAGAAGATACATAGATAGCAAAATACTAGATTCAATCCTATCAAAGCTAATAAACAATCTAAACAACTTAGAATATATAGCAAGAGATCTAGCAATCTATGATTCAAAAAATATAATACTAAATGACCTACTTTAATATGATCAAATTTTAGAAGCACTTAAAATAGCAGAGATATGCACAGTATTACATAGTATTATAGAAGAATGGATAGTGAAATTAGTAGCAATAGATATAAACTCAAGATCATCCAATTATCAAAGAAATACAAAATAAGAGAGGAATACCTAAAGAAAAAACAAAATCAAAAAAAACAAAAAAAATAAAAGAAGCTAAAGAAACAGAAGTAACATTGCATATAGAAAAAGAAAGTCAAGAAGGTAATAATAAAAAGAAAAAAATAACTCAAGACTTATAAGAAGTTATAGGACAAATGAAAGAGCTAAGCATCTTAATTATGCATTAACCAAGCCCTAGAAGTTCTCCAAATATAATTGAAAAAAAACTGCTAAGCATAGCAAGAAGCAAAAACAACAACTTGAAAGGAATAAATAAAAAAAACAAAGATTCTTTAATTAACAGAAGAATACATAAACTTAAAAGATCATTAAAGAAATGAACAGAAAAATTACTAAACTAAAAGCAAAAGAAGAAAGTCAAGAAACCTCAAAAATAACAAACATAATAGAGCAAAGTTAGTAATCACCAAGGAATTATATATGTGACAAAAGCAGATTATTTAAAACAAATATATCAACATACCTAGTATCAGGAGGGAATAAAGAAGAAAGAGTAAAATACACTTAATAGATTTTTCAAAAAAATCACTACATTAAATCAATTCAAGAAATATTCAAAAATAGTAATAGTTGGATAGAAATAAACTTTGACTGTGAATTTAGCAAAGACACAGTAATAGAGAAAATCAAAGAGAAGATGGTGAATGGCTTAAAATTATTCCAAAAGAACAAGAAAGTTAAGAAAGAAAACAAAATCAACAAGTATATAAAAAAAAAAAAAAAAAAGATTTAAAAATTCTAAGAAGTAGAAAGAAAAGAAAAATAATAAAAAAATTTACCTAGCAAAAAATAAGTTAGAAGTAGAGTTATTGCTAATAATATGAGATTTGCCAACTAATATTAATATAGAAGAAGTAGATTACATGTACAGAAGTATTAAAAAAGCCCAAGTAAAATATATTAAGAGATCTAAATATAAAGCATTAGCAGTAATTAAGACAAGAAAACTAGAAGAAAAAAGTATCTTATGGTTATTGCCAATAGGAATACACAAATTAGCAAGAGTAACATTAGGTAATAAAGATTATAATTGGTGTAATTTGCAAAACCAGTTTACAACCATGTTGGTAGAATTTTCAGAACATGCATCGGAAGTATTGCTATTATAATGTTTAAAAAAAAAAAATGTAAGATCAGTGTATATACCATCTAACAGGAATAAAAATCAAAGAAGATCAGCTACAATTATATTTGCATCAGCAAAAGAAATGAAAGTAGCACAAACAAAGCTGATAAGATTCAACAACTACTTACTCTTTTGGCAAAACTATAAAAAAAGAAAAGACAAATATATAAATAAAAATAAAAATATTAATATTAAATTTATTAATATAAAAAATATTACTAAAGACTTAGAGGTAGAAGTATACAGAAACAGCAGTAGTAACAAACAGAAAAAAAAAATAACAAACATCATAATAGTTACAAAAGAAGAAAAAGTAAAATTGAAAAAATGAAGCCACAGATGTATAACTTTTTTTAAAAAATATTAGAAAGGTTAGAAAGACTAGAAACTCAACAAAGCCAGGCAGTTCCAACTAATTGCTTCTAAGGGCATATCAGTTGAATTAATATATATATATGATGAGATTAAAGACTTTTTGCAAGGTAAAAAAAGAACATTTAAAGAGAAAAGAAAAAAAATATTTTTTAGTCTAAAAAAAAAGAAAACAGAAAAGAGAAAAAAAAATAGCAAAGGAAAAATAATACAAGAAAGTTAAAAGAAAAATAAAAAGAAAAAAGAAAAAAAATTAAAATTACATGTTATAACATTAACAGACTCAAAACTAAAGATTAAAAACCCAAAAATCTGCTAAACTAGGCAGAAAAAAAAAGATTGTGATACTGAGAATTATAAAAAAAAAATCTTACAGAAAGAAAAAGAAACTTTCTAGCATATATTGCAAATAACAGATATGTAGAATACTAGGTAAATGCAGCAAAAGATAAGAAAAAAGAATTAGGCATAAGAATTCTGATAAAGAAGCAATAGAAAAAACATATAGAAGCAGTTAAGAAAATAAGCAAATATATAATAAAAATCATGCTATACTTTAAGCAGTTGAAGTTAATAATAATCTTAGTCTGTATACTACTAAAAAACAAGATAATAGAAACAAAAAATTGTAAAAACAGTTCTAAGAAAAAAAAAATAACACAAATAGTTATAATAGATAACTTTAATCATACAGCAAACAATATACTAGACAGACAATATCCACAAACAGCAAACTACAAAAGACTACCAATCTTCAATTAGATGAAAAAACAAGATTTTTGTGATATATACAAAGATATGCACCCAACAAGACAACAGTATACATGGTCAAATAAAGAAACAGCAACAAGAATCAACTATATATAGGTGTCAAATAGACTAGTAACAGAGTTGCAAAAAGCAAAAATTAAAAAAGCAGAAGAAATTACAAAAAGTAATTATAAAATAGTAAAAGCAGAAATATAGATTAAACATATAATAGCAAAAAAAAGCAAAACAAAGGTTAAAAGAAAGAAACAGTTAAGAACATTGTATTTGTATAATCAAGTAAAAACAGAAGACTGAAAAAACTATGCATAAGAGTTACAAAACTAACTAGAAGTTAAAGAAATCCTAAAAGACATTCAAAAAAAAACAAGGTGAAGACAGAAGGATAAACAAAATAAATAATATTTGGAATGTAATAAAAGAAGCAATTATTACAGCAGCAAGCAAGCATATACCCAAGAAAAAAGTATACAACACAATAATAAATAGAAGAAAAAGTCAAAAAAACAGCAACTAGAAGAAAATATTGTTAAAATACAAAAACTAATCAAATATGCAAAGACAAAAAAGAACCAGAAAGTAACAGAAGAAGAAGAAAGCAAAACAAATAAACAATTAAAAAAACTAGATAAGAGAATAAGTGCAAAATTATTAAAATTATAAAGGTAATAGTTGAATACATGAATAAAAGATATAAAAGGTTGGAAAAAGCTATTACAAGAAAAGAAAAAAAAAGAATAGAAGCAAGTTCAAAAAAGACAAATAGAAGGAAATATAAATAAAAAATGCAAAATAATCAAGACAAATCAAGAAAAAATAATAGCAAGTCTATTAAATAGGCCATACAAGAAGATAATACTTGACAGATTTATTAAGCAAATTAAAAAAAAACAAGTTTGTTAACAAAACTAGAAGAAGTTAGAAAAAGAGTAGCAGAATATTACAGGAAGCAGTTTAGAACAAGAAACATCAAACTGAAAGAGATATTAGAAAAGTGAAAAGAAATATACAGACTATGAAAGAATATAAAAAAAGAATGATATACAGAAGTCAAACAAAAAATCAAAAAAAAAAATAAAAAGAAGTACTAAAAGAGCTAAAAACAAAAATAGCTTCAGATATATTAGAAATAAGCTATATTCTGATAAAGTAAGCAAAAAGAAAAATACAAAAAGTATTTAAAAGTTTTGCATAACCTGCAGGTCGATAGCAAAGTAGTTATGCTCCTAGGTTGCCAATCACAAGGTTGCCAGTTCAAGTTCAACAAGGGATGAAAACTGAGTTAGGACCATGATTGTTAATTAACTACAGCTAACTACGAACTATGAAAATAGGAAGATCTTTGGTACCCAGATCCTTAAATGATGATAGACCTGACATAAGAAGGCCACGATGATTTGGAGACTGAGGATAATAATAAAACAAAAGAATCCCTAATTAGGAATAATTTCAGTGAAATTCTGGAGTAATAGGAACACAAAAATTAGTATATAAATAGTACTGTAAAAATATATACAAATAATGTAAAATGTAGACAGGGTCCTGATAGAAGGTCCTGTAAACTTAAAATATAAACTAATAAAACAGCTATCAGCTATGGCCCACTAGCAACTAGGCAGTAGAAAAAAAAAGTTTTGCAGATCTGTGTTTAGAAGTAGGAAAGATACCAACCAAATAGAAAATAGCACAAGTTTATCCAATACCAAAAAATATCGAATAAAAATATAACTTAAACAATATTTGACCAATAGTACTAATAAAAACATTTAGAAAGGTCATACAAAGGTGACAACAAAAAGGCTTGCCAGAGTATTTATGAAAAAAAAAATACTTAGAGGACCAAATTATGTAGCCTTTCAGGTAACTCAACAGAACAATCAGTGCATATTCTAAACATGATAATGGAAGAAGCAAAAGAGAAAAACAAAGAAATATAAATACTTTTGCAAAATATAAAAAAGGCATTCAACTTTATTCTATTTGGAAATCTTGCATTAGTATTATAAAGGGTTAAGATACCTGAAAGAACAATAAAATATATTTTAAATCTGTTTTATAGAAAACAACTAAGAATTATTATAGTCTATGGCCTAACAGAAGAAATAACAACAAGAGATAGTATAGATTAAGGTAAAGTAATATTACTATTAATATAGCAGTTCTTTTATAATTTATTACTAAAAAGAGTACAAAAAGATGAAAGCTTAGATTATATAGTAAAACAACAAATAAGAAAAAATATACAATGCAACAATATTACAAGATATTATTAAGCAACAATTGCATATGCTGATAATACAACATAAATTGTAAATAGTAGACAGCAGTTAGTAAAAATCTTAGAAATAGCAAAAGAGTTCTTTATAATGAATAATATAAAGATAAATAGAGCAAAATTAAAGCCAATAATAATAAACACAACATTAAAGAATAAAGAAAGAGATGTAATATTTAGAAAAAACAAAATAATAGAAGAACTAAGAAATAAGATAGTTTAATCATTAAAAGTATGGCTAAACAATAAAATATGTGAAATACTAGTAAAAAAAAGATAAAAAGAATAATAAGTTAAACAATAAAAGATCTTAAATACAAAAAAATAACAATGAGCCAAATCATATATATAAACAATATAATTATAATACCAAAATTAAGTTATATGCTACAACTAATGAAAATGTTAAAAAGAAGCTTAAATAAAATATATTAATGAATAATAAGTCTAACAAAACAGAAGAGTAATTTGCAAAGAACATTAGAGAACTGCATAATGAAATACAAAGACCTTGAAAGCTATAGAACATTACAATAAAAGATAATAATGAAACAAGGAGATAGGCTAGTAACAAGATTAAACAAATAAAATAGACTTGAAAAGTTAACAAAACTAAAAATAACACAAGACTGCCAAAAGGTAAGCCTAACAGAAAACATATAAAAAGTAAAGAAGATACCAGAAAACACAGACAGTTGGAGAAATAATCTGGCTTGTTTAACAATATTAAAAGCAAGAAAATTAAAAATAAACATAAAAACAGAAGTAATTTATAAACAATGTTTAGGTATAATACCAAAATAAATAAGCTTGTAGATGCTGATTTATAAAAAAAAAGTAAAACTAGAATAAATAAAAAAACTTTATTATATCTAAACCAGCTGCTTAATATAAAAAAAAAAGATTAGTTATATAGTAACAGTTAAAAAATTACCAAGACCTGTTAAGCAAAGAAAAAAACAAATTGGTTTAAAATAATAAAACAAAAAGTACTTAGTAAATCAGAAAGTAGAAAGATCAAAAGATGTTTTAGAACAAATAGGCAAAATACACAGTCAATACAAATTAAATAGAAAAGTATATCAGAGGATAAAAAAAAAAATAAATAGATAGTATATAGTACACAAAACTATAGACAGTTAGAAAAAATAGTTAAAAAGAAAAAAAAAAACTACTAGAATACTGACAAATGCAAAGTAGAGAAAACAAATTAGCTGTTAAAATAAAAAGATACAAGAGCTGCACAAGAGCAGAAAAGTAAATAGAAGATAGTTGCCAACAGTAAATTAGAATAAATAGCAAAATTAACATAGTTTCAGATATGTTAATAAAAAAAGACAATAATAAAATTAATATATCAATAGATCAGATAATAAAAACAGTAAAGATAAAAAGACCAGAAATAGAAGAACAAAAACTAAAAAGAATTAGAACAATAGAAAGTTAGAAGTAGAAATAATTAAGCATCAAAGACTAAATGAGAACATCAATCAAGAAATAATAAAAGTCTTAAGAAGAAATATAACAAGAGACAAGAACAAATATATAATATATACAGACAGTACAACAAATATGAAGAACAAAGAAGATACAGTAACTGAAAATAAAATAAGCATAGAATAGGTTCAAACAAATAAAACACAAAAATGGCTAGAAGAAAAAATAGCAATAGGCCTAGAAGAATGGCAAACATCAATGATAGCTGAACTAGTAGCAATATAGATAGCAATATTAATGATATCAAAGAGAAAACAAGTAAAATATATACAAATAGTAATGTGACAATAAGAAACATTAATAGAGGTTTAGAACAAACAAAAAGAAGAATACAATATGAATAATGAAGATTAAAGATCTTATTATAATTAAAAACATTCAAATAGAGTTAGTTAAAATAAAGAGTTATAGTAAAAATAAATAGAATAACAAAGCTGATAGCCTGGCAAAGAAAGAAGCAACAAGTAAAAAGATAATACAGATCAAAAAAGTCAGTTATAAAGAAATAGAGTACTACTTAGAGTAGAAAAACAAACAAGCTAACATATTAGCAAGATTGCTATATAAGTTAATAATGAACACAAGATTAGAAGCAGAATAGGAAGAAATAAGAGCAATTAAAGAATTGAAACCAGAATCAGAAGTTACAATTTATAATTAAATATATTTTTAAAAAAGATGAAAGATAATAAAAGGGGTGCACTGTACAACAAGAAGAATTAGTGACAAAAGAAGTATATTTATAAAATATATGATAAACAAACTTCTGACTTTAAAAGAACTTAACATAAGAAGCCAGATATATATACAACAACTGAATGCCAAGTATGCAAAAATAAAGTCAAAAAAACACAAATGCATTTAGCAGTATGCAAAGGTCAAAAAAATTTGTAAAAAAAATCCAAAAAGTAACTATTACAACAACCTAGAAGGGACTTAGAGAGAAGAAAAAAGTTTAAATCTCTTTATATGTATTATATACAGTACTTTTTGATAAAACAAAAACAAGAGAAATGATAATAAAAGAGGCTCTAATTAAAGTTTTGATTCCAAAAGAAATAAAAATCAATTATAGCAGCTTTTAAATATAAAGTTAAAACAGCAGTTTGCAAGTATAGTAGCAAGTATGATCTGAAATATGTTTTACAAATAAGATAGAAAGTTCAATATAAGAAGATTAGTGAATAGGAAGAGAAAATAGAAATAATAGGTAGGTTAAAAAGAGGAAAAGAAAAAAAAAGCTAGGATCAAGTAAAAGAAAAAAGGCAAATTAGCAAAGAATAAAAAAAACAAAAGAGTAAATAAAAGAAAAAGAAAAACAAATCAAAACAAAAACACAAAAGACAATTTGGGACTTGTTGTAAAAGAGAGAAGACTTTTTTATTATAAACTTTAAGTAATTAGACAAGTAGCTTACTTCTGTTTAAAGTAATGCAACAGGTTGCACTTAAGTACTGTAAGGTGGCCAGATAATGCTAAACTTAGTTGTTAAAGACATTTATGTAATTGCAAATGTAATTTCAAAATTTTAATAAAGTACTAGCATGATTGCTTAAGAAAAAAAAAAAAACAATTTCAAAATCAAATTTATCTTAAACTATATTTAAAATCTAGATTTTCTTATAACCAGTTTTTATGAATCTATATAATATATATTTTATTGCATTAATCTAGCACAAATTCATTATTTATTTACATTTAAAGAAATATATAAACTTCTTAATAAATCATATATTCAACTTCTTATTCTATTACTAACATTATTAGATCTAATTGACCAAAGCATAAAAGAAATATTTCCCTTTCTATTTTTAATTAAAAATCAAAAATACACTTGAACTATAATACTAGCTTATTACAAAATCTATATTTTTGATCAACTTAATAACAACTTCTTTGCAAATTCTATTATTCTTTTATTTGATAATCCAATTAATCTAAATGAAAAAATATATGCAATGTTCCAATTACAAATAAATTTAAACTATCATATTTAGCAGAATATAGACAAAAGCTATGCAACTACTTCAACCTACAACCTATTTGAAAACCTTTATTATTAACTTTACAAAACTTTAACTTAGTTGTAAAATATCTTTTTTTTTGTAACTTTAAGAATACAACTAATTTAAATGCTATATAAACATTTTTTAAAAACATTATAGCTTTTACAAAATTTCAAATAACTACTTTATTTAAAAAAAATTACTTTTAAAAGAACTAAATCAAATTAAAACTACTATTATTTTAATTTTTTTATTAATAATTTCTATTTTGCAAATAAATTTATAGTAGAAATACTAGATATAATATTTTATTTTTATAGCAATATATAACTGTTAACTTTACCAACAAACCTTAACTACTTACAGATTTTAATCTGATCACAAAGCTTAATTTAACACTTTCTATTACAAGTTCTAAAATTCTAGTTATTACTGCTAAACAATTTTGTACTACTATTTCTTTTACCAACTATCTACAAAATAGATCTCAATCAAAAATACAACAAAAAAAAAACATTAAACTAAAACTTTCTTCAAACCTATCAAAAATTCAAACATGTTTAAAAGAATTAGATTAATTATAATTAATACAATTACTAATAACTACTTACAAACAGATAGCTAATAATATTACTCAACAATTTCAATAAAGTTAAAGGCATGGCTTCACTGTTAATATTTAAAAAAAATAATATTACTCAACTTTACAACTACTTCTTTTTTTAAGAATTACTACTACAACTTTTTGATCTTTCTGACCTATCTGATTTTTAATAAGATATCTTTGATAACTACTTATTTTAACTATAAGCATCACACAATTAAGATCAAATTTATTATTTTTTTTAAATAGTTAACAACAGCTCAATAATATACTAAACACTTTTACAAACTTCTTTTTTATAAATATTATAAACTATCTTAATTTTTTTTTTTTGTTAAACTAACTTCTTTTGAAGCTAGGGCTTTTTATTCAGTATAGTTAGAATATAGAGACTCATAATTAAGGCCTCAAAGGAGTCTCCTTATATTAGAGAATACAACTAGTCACATGTACACTTTTGGTATCTAATTAAGTAGTCTGCTAATAGTTTTACACTAGCTGCCATACTTGCAATCTAACTAGAGATGTTGCCTATTTAAACTCTCTATACTGTAACACTACTATATCACTAGATTATCTTTACTACATAAGTCAGTTGAGAAGTTCTAGATGCTTATCTGTATCCTTAGAACCTCATACTTTATTTCATGCAGTGTATCCTTAGAAGCATTGTTACTAAAGCCTTCCATGTCCTATATACAGCTAACCTAGTTTTATGTAATATGCTATAGTTACCTAATACTTGCAGTCAAGGCTAACCTTAAACTGCTATATTATACTATTTCTACCTTTATAAATCTCATTCAAACTTTGGTATCTATCTTTCTAACATCTTCTTCATTATCCTCTACTAACTATAACTTAGAACCATCAGTCTTATTCCAGACTATCAATCCAAATGGCTCAGTATAGTATATTTTAGTATTCTTTTTCTTCGATGAATCTGGCAGCCTGGTTGGTCTGTACTCTTCTATATATCTTAACATCCAGTTTTAATCTTTAGTTTTTATGAAGGTGTTTTGTAGGCTTCTATTGGTTCAACAGCATCATTGAAAGTTTGTGCTACTTTTTTACTCAGAAATTTCCAAGTAGGATTCCATTTTCTTAGTTCTTTAGTCTTTTACACCTAATGGTCTTATCATGAGTTTGCACTGAAGTCTTATGCAACACCAGTTATTAACATTCCTCTATATACATATAATATTACACTTTGCATAGATGCACTAAGCTCCTAATGTCAGTAGAACCTGACTTGATGTACCTGGGTTACAGCCATATGAGACCAATTGATTGACAAAAGACAGTTTTCATAATACAGATATAATTTCTAAATTTTGTCATAAGTGGGATTTGAACCTTAAACCTGCCACTTGGGAGATAACAATCCAACCACTACACTAGGATCACTATCTTTATAAACTAGCTTAATATTATCATCTACAATATACAAAAACTTATAATCTATTAAATTTACAAATTTGGTTAGAATATTGTATCAAAAATAACTATTACATAGTTTTTATTATAGAAACTAAACTAAAAAACTTTTTATTTGCAAAACTTTCTAATTTACTATACAAAATTTGTATATTTATTTTATATCTAAAGACAACTCTTAATATGAAGCTAATATAAAAACTGCAATTATGCTTTATTTTTTATTATTTATTTTATTTTTTTTTTTTAAGCAGTTATGTTAGTGCTTTATTAAGATTTTAAAATTACATTTGCAATTATATAAATATTCTTAACAACTAAGCCCAGCATCACCTGGCCATCCTATTGGTACCTAAGTGCAATTTTTTGCATTACTTCAAGCAAAAGTAAGCCACTTGTCTGACTACTTAAAGTTTATAATGAAAGAGGCTTCTTTCTTTTATGACAAGCTTTAAATTTGTTTTTTGTGCTTCTTTTTTGATTTGTTTTTCTTTTTTTTTACTTTTACTTTGTTTTCTTTTACTACTTGCTGATTTGGTTTTCTTTTTTTATTTGATGCTTTTTTCTCTTTTTCTTTTCTTCTTTTTATTCTACCTGTTATTCCTTCATTTTTCTCTTATTTGTTGATTTTCTCACATCAGATTCTTCATACTTATTTATAAAATATGTCTCAGGCTGTTTCTGCTATTATGTTCATAAACTGCTGTTTTGATTTTGTACTTAGAAGCTGCCTTAATCCGTTCTTGTTTCTTTTAGAATAAGACCTTTAATTAGTATCTCTTTTATTTTAATTTTCTTTGCTTCTATTTTTTCAAAGAGCACTGTATATAATATGTATAGGAGGATCTGAACTTTTTCTTTTTTCTTTAACCCCTTCCAAGCTGTTGTGATGGTCACTTTTTAATTCTTTTTTACAGATTCCTTTGTCTTTTATATGCTGCCAAATATATTTGTGTTTCTTTTGTTTTATTTTGACACACTTGGCACTCTGTTGTTGTATATACAT
The DNA here is from genome assembly GCA_910591915.1 of Cetraspora pellucida. Taxonomy (NCBI): domain Eukaryota; kingdom Fungi; phylum Glomeromycota; class Glomeromycetes; order Diversisporales; family Gigasporaceae; genus Cetraspora; species Cetraspora pellucida. The sequence goes on from CAJVQA010001737.1 coordinate 12,152, forward strand.
CTGGTCTTCTTTTGTTAAGTTCTTTTAGAGTTGGAAGTTTATTCATTATACACTTTATAAATTTGTTTCTTCTGGCACTACTTCTTCTTGTTGTGCAATGTACTCTTTTAAATATTTTTAGTCTATTCCAAAAATATGTCTAATCATAAATCATAACTTCTGTTTCTAGTTCTAATCCTCTAAATATTTTCATTTTTTTCTATTTTAACTCCTAATCTTGCATTTGTTATCAATTTGTATAGCAGTTTTGCTAGTATGTTAGTATGTTTGTTTTTTTACTCTAAGCAATACTTTATCTCTTTGCAACTGACTTTTTCAACCTGTATTATCTTTTTACTTATTGCATTTTTTTTTATTAGACTATCAGCTTTATTATTCTATCTATCTTTACTGTGGCTTTTAACTTTAACAAACTCTATCTGATGTTTTTTGTTATAATAAGCTCTTTAATTTTCATTATCTATATTGTGTTCTTCTTTTTGAGGATCTTATTTCTGCATACTTGTTTTAAACCTCTACTAATGTTTCTTATTGCTGCATTGCTATCTGTATATATTTCTATTTGCTTTTCTCTTAGTATTATTAAAATTGCAGCCCATATTGCTACTAACTCAGCTATTGCTGATGTTTGTCATCCTTCTAAACTAATGCTATTTCTTCTTCTACCATTTTTGTGTTTTATCTATTTGCATCCACTCTATGCCTATACTATTTCTGCTTCTTGTGTCTTCTTTAGTCTTTAGGTTTGCTGCTCCATCTGTATATATTATATACTTGTTCTTGTTTTTTGTTATATTCTTTCTTAAAACTTCTACTATTTCTTGACTAATGCTGTCTTTTAACTTTTGTTGTCTGATTATTTCTATTTCTGGTTTTTTTATTATTTTTAGTTCTTTGAGTTTCTATTTTTTTATTACTAGTTTGTTTGTTTTTATTATTTTTATTATTTGATCTATTGCTATCTTAATCTTGTTGCTGTCTTTTTTTATCGATGCATCTAAAATCACATTGATTTTGTTATTTATTCTTATTCACTATTGGCAGCTATCTTCTCAGTATTCTTTTTTTTTTGTACAATTCTTACATCTACTAATTTTAATAGCTAATTTACTTTCTTTACTCTGCATTTGACAATGTTATACTAATATTTTTTTCTTTTTTTTCTTAACTATCTTTTCTAACTATTGATTGTTCTATGCATTATATACTACTTATTCTTTTTTTCTTTTGTTTTCAAAATATACTTTCATCTTATTTGCATTGCTTGAGTATTTTACCTGATTGTTCTAAATTACCTTTTAACTTTTCTATTTTCTGATCTAATAAGCACTTCTAGTTCTATCACTTTGAACTATTTTATTTTTTTTTCTTTATTCAATAGACCTTGGTAACTTTTTAGCTGCTATCATGTAATTAATCTCTCTTCTTTTGTATCTATCAGCTGGTTTAAATATATTAAACCTGCTTTATTTATTCTAGTACTACTTCTTTTCTGTAGTTGCATATCTATAAGTTTTTTTTTTTTAAATATTAAGATAAGTACTTGTGATTCAGGATTTTATTAATAGTATATTTGGCTAATAGTTGCATTACAACCACAAGAGGCAATCATAGGAAAAGTGTACAACTAGCTTTCATACAACTTTAGTCATTGTTTGATTTAAGTAGTCTGCCTAAAGGCTCTACACTAGCTGCTATACCTGGAACCTGCTTGTAGGTTCTCTATTTAACTATTCTGTGTCTGTATCCACCCATCTACCTCTGTTTACCAATGACCCTGACCATGCCAATAAAAATATGCAATGGTCACTAAGTCATTAAAGCAGTTTACTTATATAGAGAACTTTTGATCTTGTACTAAACCTTCCAGAATCTTCTATATTCTATTCTTATAGCTAACCTAGTATTGCTATGGCTGAGACCAACACTAGCAGTTAGAGCATACTATTAAACTGCTATGTTCTTATAGAGTTCACCCCAATTCTGGTATTGACTTCACAACATATTCTTACTACTTTGGTATTCAATTCAAGTTCCACCAAGCTGCTATTCCAGATAGCTCAGAAAGATAAATCAAAACTATACACTTCTGGTTTACATGTTTGCTAGCATGTATACTTTTTCTCTAAAACCCAGAAATTCTAATAGCCTGGTTGGTTCATTCAGTCCCTCCTCAAAGACTAGCACATTTGCTCAGTTTCACAAGTTCTAGCTCTGTTTCATAAGTCTAGTCTTTACAATAGCACTGTCAAAGGTTCAGGTTATCTCTCTACTCAGGTCTTCCAAGTGGGCTTCTATCTTTCTATTTGGTTCTTGTGATTTACATGGTCTAAAGACTTATCTTGGGTTTATACTGCCTGGTACCAGTTCGTGTTACCTTGTACAATGTTGTACAAGTGCCTAGACCTTTTAGTCATGCTGATATGACATGGGTTACAGATATCTTATCTTAACCAATTACAGAAGACAGTTAGCTATAACACAGAAAGAATTACAAATTTTCATTATTACTGAAATTTGAGCATATTTATAAGTTTTCTTATTTTAATTCTATATTCAAATATTATTTATAAATTGCTTTTTGTTCTTATGTTTATATTAAGCTTTTTTTTTTTTGGTATTAAGATGACCTCTTTGGTTTTTTGACTTTATTAATACTTTTGTCAGGTATCATGACGAGTGTACAACTGGCTAGACATGTAATTTTTCTATATTATTTATTTAAGAGATCCGCCCGAAGGTTCCCTACCAGTTGCCGTACCTAACACCTCTGCTTAAGTGTTTCATTTAAACCCTCTGATCTGAAACCCTTGTACCAACTTCACTAGGTCAAGCCCAGATCCTCATCTTAACCTTAGGACTATTTTATCTTTGAGATAAACCTACCAGAGCCTCTATGTCCCACACACAGCTAATCTGAATTTCATGTAACATGCTATAGTTATCTAACACTTGCAGTCAGAGCTAATCTTAAACTGCTATGTTACACTATTTTTTACCCTTGAAAGTTCACCCAAATCCTGGTACCTATCTTTTTGACTTCTTCTCTTCATTCCTATACTATCCAACTTAGAATCTGACAGACTTTTCAGACTTCCAATTCAGATAGCCCAGTATAGTATACCTTTTGGTATCCTTTTCTTTTAGCGATTCCAGTGGCCTGGTTGGTCATGTGCTTCTCTACACATCTTTCCATCCAGTTGCATGTCTGCCTATTCCTTATTGGGGTTTCCTAGGCTTCCATTAGTCTGACAGCACTATTGAAGGTTTGTGCTACCTCTTTCTCAGAGTTTCCAAGTGGGATTCTGTCTTCTCAGTTTCTTGGTCTTCTACATCTGGTGGTCTTATAATGGGTTTGCACCGGAATCTTATGCAATCCCGGTTTTAACATTCCTCTATGTATGTGTAACATTACACTTTGCATAGATGCCCCAGGCTTCCAATGATAAGTAGAACCCAATTGGTTGTACCCAAGATTACAGATACCTAAATCCAACCGATCGACAGGAGACAGTTTAGCCATAATACAGGTTAATTTCCAAATTTCATCGTAGGTGAGATTTGAACCTTAGACCTGCCACTTGGAGGATGACAACCCAACTACTACACTAGGATTGCCATCCTCCTATTAAGCTTTCTTACTTTTAGCAATATTAGACAAGCTAAGTTACTTTTTTAACCTTCTATATTTTCTAACATCTTTTCTATTTTTTATATATCTTCTGTTAAACCTGCTCTCTGACACCTTTGTGTTATTCTTAGTTTTGTTAACTGTTCAAGACTATCTTGTTTGTTTAGTTTTGCTAATAAGCCACTTATTTGTTTTGTTGTTAATTCTTGTTATAATGTTCTGCAGCTTTCAAGATCTTTATGTTCCATTATGCAGTTTTCTAATGTTCTTTGTAAGTTGCTTTTTTGTTTTGCTAAACTTATTATTAGTTGATGTATCTTACTTATATTTCTTTCTAATATTTTTGTTAGCTGTAGTATATAACTTAATTTTGGTATTATTATTATATTGTTTATATATGCAATCTGACTTATTGTTATTTTTTTGTATTTAAGATCTCTTATTGTTTGGCTAATTATTCTTTTAGCTTTTTTTTTTACTAGCACTTTACTTATTCTGTTATTTAGCCATATTCCTAATAAGTAAACTATCTTGTTCTTTGCTTTTTCTGTTATCTTGTTATCTTCAAAGATTACTTCTTTTTCTTCTTTCTTTACTTTCATATTTATTATTAACAGTTTTGATTTAGATTTATTTATCTTTATATCATTCATTTTAAAAAATTCTTCTGCTATTTTTAATATCTCTATTAGCTGTTTTTTATTATTTGCAATCCATGTTGTATTATCTGCATATGCAATAACTGCTTGGTGGTACTTTGTAATGTTGCTGCATTGCATTTCTCTTTTGATCTATTGTTCTACTATATATTTTAAATTTTTATCTTCTTGTATTCTTTCTAATAGTGGATCATAGAAAAGTTATCATATTAATAGAGATATTACTTCTTCTTGATTTATGCTGTCTTTTGCTATTATTTTTTCTGTTAGACTGTAAGCTATAATAATTTTTAGTTGTCTTTTATGAAACAGATCTAGGATATATTTTATTGTTCTTTTAGGCATTTTAATTTTTCACAGTTCTAGACTCTCAAGTGAAACTGAGTCAAATGCTTTTTTTATGTCTTGCAGAAGTATTTATATTTCTTTATTCTTTTCTTTTGCTTCTTTAATTAATATATTGAGAATGTGTATTGGTTGTTCTGTTAAGTTGCTTAAGAGGCTTGCATAATATGGTCCTTTAAGTATTTCTTTTTTTGTAAACACTTTGGCAAGCCTTCTTGTTACTATCTTTGTTACAAATTTTCTAAATATTTCTATTATACTATTAGTTGTATGTTGTTTAAACTATATTTCTACTTAACATCTTTAGATATTAAGTAAACTTGTGCTATCTTTTATTTAGTTGATATCTTTTCTTCTTTTAGATATAGGTCTGCAAAGCCTCTAAATACTTCTTGTGTTTTCTTTTTTGCTCACTTTATCAGGATGTAACTTATACCTGATATGCCTAAAGCTGTTCCTGTTTTCAGTTCTCTTAATGTTTCTTTTCATTCTTTTTTCTTAATTTCTCTTTTAACTTCTGTGTACTATTTCTCTTTAATGTTTTTTCATAGTTTATATATTTTTTTTCATTCTTTTAACATCTATTCTAATCTTGTATTTCTTTTTCTGAATTGTTTTTCATAGTATTCTGCTACTCCTACTCTAACATCTTCTAAGCTTGTTAGTAGATTCATTTTTTTTTCTGTTTGTTTAATAAATCTGGCAAGTACTATTTTCTTATAAGACCTATTCAAAAAACTTACTATCATATTTCTCTGATCTGTTTTGATTTTTTTACATCTTTTATCTATATTCTCTTCTATTTGTTTTTTTGTATTCACTCTTAGTCCTTTTTTTTCTTTCTAATAATAGCTTTTTCCAACCCTTCATATCTTTTATTCATGCAATTGACTATTGTCTTTGTAGTTTTGAAAGTTTTATACTGATTTTCTTGCCTAGTATCTTTAATTATTTATTTATTTCACTTCTTTCTTTTTCTGTTACTATTTGTGTTTTTTTGCTTTTGCATACTTGATTAATTTCTGTAACTTGATAATGCTTTCTTTTTGTTGCTGTTCTTTTTGACTTCTTTTTCTGTTAGTTATTGTGTTAAATATTTTTTTCTTGGATATATGTTTACTTGCTACTGTAATAATAGCTTCTTTTATTATATTCTATATATTATTTATTCTTTCTGCTTTTCTTTTCTCATTTTGTTCTTTCTTGCAAATGTTTTTTAGAACTTTCTTTATTTCTAACCAATTCTGTAGCTCTTGTGCTTAATTTTTCCAATCTTCTAATTTTGTTTGATTATATAAGTATACTGTTTTTGACTGCCTCTTTCTTTTAATCTTTACTTTGCTTTTAATTGCTATTATATATTTGATCCATATTTTTGCTATTACTATCTTGTAGTCACTCTTTGTAGTTTCTTCTATCTTTTTGATTTCAGCCTTTTGTAAATCTGAGACTAACTCATCTAATATTTATATATAGTTAATTCTTGTTGTTGCTTCTTCATTTAATCATGTGTATTGCTGACCTATTGAATTTATGTTTTTATATATGTTTTTAAAGTCTTGTTTCTTCATTTAATTAAAAATTGGCAACCTTTTGTAGTTTGTTGTTTGTAAATGTTGTCTGTCTAGAATATTGTCTACTATGTAATTAAAATCACTCATTATAATAATTTGTGTTTGTCTCTTTCTTTTTAAGATCATTTCTACAATTTTTTGTTGAATGTTTCTTCCTACTACCTTATTATTTGGTAGTATATATACTGTAATTACAACTAATTCTAATTGTTTAAAGTATAGTATAATTTCTGTCATATATTTACTTATTTTTTTAACTACACTTATATGCTTTTTTTATTGTTTATTGATTATAATTTCATGCTTGAATTTTTCTTCTTAATTTTAGATGCATTAGTCCAAAAACCTATGTATCTTTTGCTTACTGCATATATTAAGAACTTTTCTTTTCTTTCTGTAAAATTTGTTTCTATAATTCCTATTATTGCAATTTCCTCTTCTTCTGCTCAGCTAAGTAGATTTTTCAATTTTTAACCCTTGGTTTTGAGTCTGTTAACATTATGCATACCAGCTTTATTTATTTATTTTTTTTACAGTTAAAGTTCCTGCCTATAGGGATCGATGTTTTTATTTATATATTTGAATATAGGTGTTTTCAGAGGCTTCTTTATATTGGAGGTTACAACTAGCTACATATGCATTTTTGGTGCCTAATTTAAGTAGTCTGCCTATATATTACTATACAAATTCTATACTAGGTATTATACTTGCAAGCCAACTACAGGTCTTGTCTATTTAAACCTTCTGCATATATAGTTCATCATGTCTTACAGTAACATCTTTAGGGCTACATATATTCAAAGTATCTGATGCCTTCAAGGCTTCTTAAAACTAGTTTATTCTTAACAGGAAACTTACTAGAACCTTCCATATTCCATATACAGCTAACCTAGTTTTATGTAACTTGCTATAGTTGCCTAATATTTGTAATCACAGGAGTTACCTATTTAACTACTATGTTATACTATTTCTACTTTTGTAAAATTCACTAAACTCTAGTACCTATCATTATGATATCTTCTCTATCATCCTTTATTAACCACTACTCAGCAATAACAGAACTCCTTTGACTTCCAATCCAGATAGCCTGGTGTGATATATATACTTATATATCCTTTTTCTTCTGATGATTCTGATGGCCTAGTTGGTCATATACTTCTCTACACATCTTGTTATCTGATTTATTCATCTATTTCTTTGGAGATGTTTCATGGGCTTCTATCAGTCTGACCATATCATTAAAAGTTTATGCTATCTCTTTACTTAGAAATTTTCAAGTAAGCTTCTGACTCTTCAGTTTCTTAGCTTACTGTGCTTAGTGATTTTATCATGAGTTTGCACTAAAGTCTTATATAATACTGATTATATATTCTTTTATGTATATGTAATATTACACTTCATATAGATGCCATGAGCTTCTATTTGAGATAGTGCGACTTAAGGTTACAGATATACCAATCCAACTGATCATTAAGAGACAGTTTGTTATAACACAAGTATAATTTTCTAAATTTAATCATAAGTGAGATTTGAATACTAAACCTGTTACTTGAAGAATGACAACTCAACCACTACACTATGATTGCTATTTCTGCTAGCTTTATTTCTTTTTTTTTTATTTCTTTTTTTTTTTAGTGATTTTCATTATATTTTCATAGTTTTAGCTCTTTTTCTTTCTCTATTATTTATACTTCCTTTTTGACAAAGAGGTTCTACTTCTCTTCTTTCTTTAAAGGCCTTTCTTTTATTTTGTAAGAACTCTTCAATCTTCTTGTCTATATTTATTAGTTCAACTGTAGCACTCTTAAGAGTAGTTAGGTTGTTCTATTCTATTTTTCTCTCTGTGCTTATCTAGTCTTTCTAATCTTTCTAGTATTAGGCCTAACATGTCTTTAACATGTGAGACTTTTTCTTGTAGCCCTTTTTGAACTATCTTTTCCTTCTTTGTTTTTTCTTGACTCTGGTCTTTAGTTGTTATATTTCTTTTATCTTATACTTTGTTTCTGTAGTTTTTATTTCTTTAATCACTTCAGTTTTTTTTAATTTTATTTTCTTTTTGTATCTATTTATCAAATCTTTTATATTTTCTTGTTTTTTTTCTAAGTTTGCATTTTTCTGTATTTTCTTTTTATTCTTTTGTGTCTTTTGCTTTCTGCTACTGCCTTCTTGTATTATTTTATCATCTTTTTAAGTTTTGCATTTTCAGAACATTAAGGTTTTATTGTACCAAACTTTTTTCTTAGTAGCTATATTTATGTTTGTTTGGCTTTTAAATGATACTACTGCATAATCTCTTGGCCTTTCCTGTCTATTCAGTGGTATATATATTGCCATTACCTTCCTAATCTTAAGTTCTCTTAGAAGAATTAGTTCAAATAGTTTTTTTGGTATTCCTTTTAGTATTGCTATAAACTGATTTCTTTTTTCTTTCCTTTTTTCTTCTTTTTTGTTTACTATCATTCTTGCTAGTTTTCTATTTCTCAAAGCAATTACCTATAGGAATATCTGTTTAGCCTCTTTTTTAACTTTAATTACTGCTGTTATTCTATATATGCTTCTTCTTATTTTGTATAAGAATATATTTCCTACTTTTCTTACTAAGTACTTGATTTCTTGCTCTAAGATTTCCTTCAATAGATCTCATACCATAAGTGTTACTAAGTTTTCTTTGTTTTGTTTGTCTGCATTCTCTTTTCTTTGGCTCTTCATTATGTCTTTTATTTTTATATTTCTTTTCTGCATTTTTTTTCTCTTTTATTGTTTCTTCTTTTTTTTTTGTTTTCTTTTTTTCTTCTCTTTTACTTTTATTTTCATGTTCTTCTATATCAGTGATCATTCTGAACTAGTCATTGTATTTTTTTTGAATCTTGTTGATTGCTTTTTCTCTACTATGTTTACAGTCAAAATTGACTACAATCCAAGCATTATTCTTCTTAAACACTTTTTTGACTTCTATCACATATTTGTTAGTTATTAGTAGTCTTTTTATAAATTTTGTTCTTTCTTTATTTGAGCTATCTAACATATTATATACTAGTATTTTTATTGTATATATTAGTTTTTTACTGCAATCTCTATTTGCAGATAACTATATACTTTGTTCTAATAGTGCCTTTATAAAGCTTCTTCTCTCTTCATCTTCTTTTTGACTTTTAATTGCTGCTATTATGTCTTAACAATCTTGCTGTATTATATTTGTTTTTAATGTTTTAATTTATTTTTTTATGTATTTGTCTATTGTTGTTTCTATTGCCACACTTGTGTTCTCTGTATCTTTTATGTCTTCTTTATTTCTTCTTCTATTTTGTTATTTTTTTTCTTCTTCACTTGTGTTCTGTTATGGTTTTTTTCTCTCTATTACTATATTTACTGCATCTGTTATTTGTTTTATTTTCTTTATATACATTTCTGGTGTAGTTACTTTTTCTTTTAACATTATTTGATTTTTCCTACTGCTCATGATTTCTGCTGCTATTGAATGTTAACTTATATAATTTATTTATTCTGCTTAATTTTCTACACTAGTTAAGTCTTTTATGTCTACTTTAATTATTGCTTCATATATTTTCTTTAGCATTATTATCTCTATTAAGTCTGTCTTTTATAATGCTACTATAATTATATCTCTCACATTAAAGTAGTTGTCTTTATTTGCTAGTTCTTGCTCTAACTCTTTGCTATCTATAAGTTTTAGTACTGTCTCTGCTCTTTTACATACTAGCTTTAGTATCCTAGACTCTTCTGGTTTTGTTTATATCGACATTTGGCTATGTTTGTGCAACTATTTCTAAATGCTTCTATCATGTGCACTTTGTAATACTTATGTGTTTATCTTGTCTATTTCTGTACATGTTTGTTTGTTTGTTTTCTTATATGCTCACATAGTCTAAAACAATCTGCAATTTCAGATCAATGCTATTTTCTTAAAATTTTTTCTTTTTGGTTTTTATTTTATCAAGCTTGTCTTCTTTTTACTTGATATATCTTTTTACTTAATATGTCTTTTTATTTTTCTTGTTGTTGCACTTATTAGATTTGTTTTAAGTACTCTTTTTTTTTGTTTAAGTCTCTAACTGTTGTTTTGACACTGGTTTTTGAATAAAATTCAAATTTTTTTTTTGTAAATTTGTGTTTTAGTAATTAGTAAAAAAAGTGTTTATTCAATCATGCTTTATAACTTACTTCAACCTTATATATTCAATATACAAACTGTTTTAGATACTGCAATATGTATTAATTTTCATCTTTTTACCAATAACAAACTTCATATTATTTTGATATATCTTTCTTTAAACTATTTTGAACAGCTTAAATTTATATAAAACATAGTTATAAACTGATTAACTTAAGCAAGAAGTTATAACTAGTATATAATTATAATAAAAAACTTTAATAACAACTTCAATTAACAAAAATAATTTGCAAATTTATTTTCTGCAGTTTAATCTTTATTATCTTTAAGCTTATTAAAATTTTATACTATAACTAAACTTACATTACAAAGAGGTTTAAACCAAAGTTAAATCAATAATATATAGATCAATTTTGAAATTCTTCTAGACTTTATTCTACTTACAATTATCAATTCTATTAATATTACAGATAGTAATTATAAAATAATTGCTATTATCTAAAAAACAAAGTTTTAATTAAAAATACTTTATTTCAATAAAAAAAAACTTTATTACCAAATAACAATAGATATATGAAAAGAATTTGCTAATATACTAGAAATTAAAGTCAAGTTAATACATCTAATATATAATATTACAATACTATAGCAGTTAAACAAACTTTAAAACAAATAGTTAAACTTAATTAAGAAAATTGCAAATCAAGTCATATCAAAAACCTATACTGTATCTAAAATATATTAAGTTTACTCTCTTAAAGCAACCAAATTGTATTTAGTACTTAAATTAATTAACAAATATCTTTTTAGTTTAAGAAACAACAAACCTTTATACTCTATTCTTTTTATAATACAAAACCTTAACAACTTATTTTAACAAATATTCTCATATGCAAAACAAACTATTACTCTATATCAAATACAAAACTTAACTTCAAACTATAATAACTTTTATTTTATTTTATTTTATTTTTTTTTAACTTAAGCAATTACATTAGTACTTTATTAGAATTCTTAAAACTATACAGATTACAGAGAATTTTTCTAATACTTAAGTTCAACATTATCTGGCCACCTTATTGGTACCTAAATGTGATCTGTTGCACTACTCTAAACAAAGATAGACTGCTTATTTAACTGCTATCCTACAATAGAATACCACCAATCTGATGATGTCTTCTCATAGAGAAGCAAAAAAACAAAAAAAAAATTTATATATAAAAAAAAATTTATATATAAAAAAAAATTTATATATAAAAAAAAATTTATATATAAAAAAAAACAGAGATATAAGGATAAATAATAAAAGATACAAAACAAGAAATAAAAAAGAAAAAGAAGAAAAATGAGAAAAAATAAAAGTATAAAATTTGCAATTTACAAAAAATTATATGGTCATGATTTTAAGCCTATGTTAGATATAAAACTTGCAATTCACAAATATTAGACAACCACAATTATAAGCCTATATCAGGCTTGTAAAAATTATAAACTATACTAAATAAAAATTACTTCACTATTTTTCTATTTACTTAGATTATTTAAACAAAAAACTAAAAAGAAGAAAGTAAACTTTAACTTTATCATAAAGAGTCAGTATAGGATACTAGTTAGTCTGAATGCAGTGTTTGACAAGTTTCCAACAGCTCAAGACATATGCATAGTTGTGTTTGTATTATTGTATTATTTCTGATTCATATTATCTTTTTTTTTTTTTAAATATTAAGGTGAGTACTTGCGACCTAGGATTTTATTGATAGTACATTCAGCTAATGGTTGCA
>CAJVQA010001738.1:0-24269 GCA_910591915.1 Cetraspora pellucida
CTTAACCGCCCACAAGCCAAATCTAACACCCTCTTTCGAAAAGGTTACTTGTCGTACGTTACACGAGGTTTTGAATTGTGGAGCGACAGAGTCGCAATCTTCCGAACGCAACAAGATCTATTCTCTGAATTTATCATAGCATCAATTCCGTCATAGCAGTTCAAATAATGCACAAAAAATTATTCTTATCGATTTTAATTCCAATTTCTGAATAATAACTGATTTTTGATAATTAAGTAATGCCTTGTTTCTATTCTTTTCCATTCCAATTCCATGTTTATAACAATAACCAAGCCAGAATATTTTATCTGGACCATCCTTATCGGCTGATTTCTGACAATCAATGAAATCCAGCTGATTAAAAGAATTTGTACCCTGAATAATTTCTTTCGGTAAGCTATTGTCTTCTGTATTTGACATTTTAGACACAAGAAATATGTAATTTCATCAAAATGCTAAATGTAATACTGTATTTAACAAATAAATTTTAAATCTAAGCTAAATACTGTTTTACGTAGTACGCTTATACTCTTATTAATACGTTATGTACAGTATATGAGTGTCGCTAAAAGAAACCACACAATTAGATGATAGGCAATATTTAAATGTGTATGTTTTCTTTTGGTGATAATCATATCTTAATAATCTGTTGCTTTACTTGTCTGAAGTTGCACTGATGTTGCATTAGGCTTCCAAAGTAGCACAACTAAATATGTACTGTGTTCTGAATTATAAACATTGTGTCAGTGTTAAAATCGGAATAACTATATTTTTTAAAATGATCAATTTACCAACAGGAGGAACCATCGAAGTTATACGACTGATCCTTCACCCGGTAATGCAACATATAAAAAAATTATTTTACAATACCAGATTATAATCCTATACCATTTTTGTTATAATTAAATAGTGTTGGATTATAATCATAACATGTACTAGCGGAATAATCTGAACATCGACGGTTCCTCATGTTTAATTTACCCAATGAATGTTTATTGAAATTTTTAATAATCTAATTTATGATGGAAATTTACTTTATACATTATAGTGTTCTGAGTCATTTCACGATTTAGGTTGATTCCGAATCGACCTAGGTCATTCTTGAATTTTGAAATGACCTAGGTGTCATTTCTCAATCGGTGAAATTTTTAAAATTTCAAAATTAAAAGCCCAAGCGATAAATTATATAACTCAAGCAATAAAATTAATTATATTATTAAAGTCTTTTGCATAAAAAAGCAAACTTTTACATAAAGAAATCAAAAACTTATAAAAATTCTTTATAATAAAATTTAACTATATTAGAAGAAATGCTTTAATGCTTCAAAAAAATTAAAAATTAAAAAAAATCGTATAAATAAAAAATGCGCAATACAAATAAATAATAAAAATCCACTTAATTAATAAAAAATGCACAATACAAATAAATAAAAAAAACCGCAATAAAAAAATGCACGTTAAAGCATAAAATTTTCGCAGGACAAACTTGCGTCCCCAGGTCGTTTAATCTTATAAAGTTCTTCAGTTGCACCAACGTAAATAATTTTAAAATTATGTTGCCCAATACTTAAATTTTGGTTTTAATAGTCGACCAAAGGTTTCACGCGTAACTTTTCATTTTAAAAATTAATAAGAAAAAAAGTTGTATTTGTCGATAAAGTTAAACATTCGAAAAGTTTTATTTATTTATTAATTTTTGTTTTTTTGCATTAATTAATTAGACATACGTAATAATTCTGGGTTCTAAATTTTATTAAGTTTTGGGATAAAGTGATGAGGTGTGCCAAATAAGCATCGACTAATTTATAATAAAGTAGTTGATATATATTTGTCACGCTGACAATTAGTCACATCCCGAACCTTAAATTTCGTAGCGTTTCATTAAAAATTGACCTGGGTCATTTCTGAATCGGTGAATAACCTAGGTCTATTCGAAATCGACCTAAATCGTGAAATGACTCAGAACATATATACCATTAAATGCTCTTTGATTGAAATGTTTTTATGAACAAGTAATAAACTTGAATACTTAGAAATTGGTAGAAATGTTTATGATAAAATAATTGTAAGAGATCTTTATCACTAACTTAAATCTCTCTGGCACCAAGAGAAGAAAATCTTTATCAATTTGTTTATAAAAGTATTACTATGACTTCATTGACCACTTTAAGTCTGAATGATGTTCACCTTGATTTTTATGGATAGATAAAGCTTTTTTTTGTAAGTGTTACACTAATTTCTTTAAACATTATAATAATGGACTTGGTGATAATGGATGTAAAGTACTGATGAAGATTTTTAGCAAAAATACTGCAATGTCTTTACTAAAAATCAGTAATGACAAAGCTAGTATTATAGAAAAAAAGTATTAGAGAAATTCTTCTTGAAAATAAATTTCTAAACCTTTTGGATTTAAGTAATAATCAGATTAGTAATGAAGGTAAAAAAGCATTAGTAAATGCGCTTCATAAAAATACCGTGTTAATTTCTTTAAATCTTTTGCATAATCAGCTTGGTTTTGAATGAGGAAGGGCCTTTGTAGAGGCCCTGTATAAGAACGCTACACTAAATTCTTTAAATCTTAGTAATATAGGTTTTCTGTTAAGGGTGCAAATGCCATTTAAACTTTCTTAGAATTTTTCAATAATCAACTTGGTGCAGGTGGTCGTTTTAACAGATACTCATATTAAAAACACTACTTTGATTTCTTTAAACCTTTGTAATAATTGAGTGCAATTCTTTGACTCTTATAAGAAGGTATTATCATTAACTAATGCACTTCATATAAATATTTCTATAGCTTTTTTTAGATATTAACAAGAATTATATTCATTCAATAGCAGTAAAAGCATTGGAAAAAGCTTTTTATATAAACACTGCTCTAATATTTTTAAACCTTGCTTATAACAAACTTGATTATAAAGCAGTAATAATATTTGCAAAGGTTTTTTTACAAATACACATCCTTAAAATCTTTAAATCTTAGAATGATATACTTAGTTCTGAAGAATGGATGCATTAGGAAAAGTTCTTCATTACAATAATACTCTGACTTATTTAAATCTGAGCAGTAATCAGATT
This sequence comes from Cetraspora pellucida, assembly GCA_910591915.1. NCBI lineage: Eukaryota > Fungi > Glomeromycota > Glomeromycetes > Diversisporales > Gigasporaceae > Cetraspora > Cetraspora pellucida. The sequence continues at coordinate 3,082 of CAJVQA010001738.1, forward strand.
GGTTTTGATGGAAGAAAAGTATTAACAGAAGTTTTTTATATAAATAATACTTTGACTTTTTTAAATCTTTGTAGTAATAACTTTGGTTCTGAAGAGACTAAAACACTAGAAAAAGCTATTTGTAAAAATAATTACTCATTTAAAAAATAATCATCAGGCAATTTCTTAAAATTATATATACGCACCAAGTTTTTAAAAATTATATATTTATATTGTAATACCTTTTTTAAAAGTAAAAATTTTGAAAATCTTTCTTTTAGATTGTTATTTAAATAAAAAACAATAAATTTGAAAGAGGGATTTTTATTTCAACTTGTTTTAGAAAAGTTATAACAAAATGGATGTCTTAGGCTGATCCGTACTGTATTAGCACTGAAGTTAACACCGTTCCTGGTTTTAGCACGACTGCGTCGCGCAGTTATCTGCCTCAAATTATTACTACAATAGATTGCATCTAAATAATATCTTTAAAGATTTATTAAAATATCATAATAGGCTAGTAAATAAAGGTGCCTTCAATCTATACACTTTATTTAATAAATTAATATAGATTTGGTTTTACTAATTGACTATAAGTTCAAAATTTTAAATGCCAAAATCTATTAAAATTCTATTATTAGTTTTGTAAACAATTTTTTCCAATATTTGACATTCTTTAGAACTAAGTTGATCATTATAAATATGTAAACGAACTAGGGTAGTGTTTATACAAAGAGCTTTTACTAACATTTCTATTCCTTTATAACCAAATTGATTATTATTAAGACTTAAATAAGTTAAAGCAGTGTTTTTGCAAAGAACCTCTGCTAAAATCTGCGCTTCTTTAACAGTAAATTGATTGTTAGAAAGGTTTAGTTCAGTTAAAGTATTGTTTCTACAAAGTGCATTTGCTAATGCTTTTACCCCTTCAAAACCAATTTGACAGTTAAAAGGTTTAAATAAGCTAAAGTATTATTATTGCAAAGGGCATGCGATAATGCCTCTATCCCCAAAAATGTATGCTTATTACTGCTAATATCTAAGGAGGTTAAATTAGTATTTTTACAAAGAGCTTCTGATAGTGCTTTTACACCATCAGAAGTAATTAAATTACTACTGAGATTTAAAGAAGTTAATTTAGCATTTTTGTAAAGAGCTTCTGCTAATACTTTAGCGCCTTTACAATCAATTTGATTATAATAAAGGCATAAATCTCTTAGAGTGGTGTTTTTACAAAGAGCTTCCGCCAATGATTTGTCCTCTTTAAAATCAAGTTCGTTAGAACTAAGGTCTAAATAAGTTAAAGCGATATTTTTACAAAGGGCTTCTGATATCACTTTTAAGCCTTCCAAACTAATTTCATTACATCCAATATTTAGAGAATTCAAACCGGTATTCACGCAGAGAGCCTCTGCTATCGCTTTTATCCCTTCAAATCCCAATCTATTGTTATAAAGACTTAGTGAGGTTATAGTAGTGTTTCTGCGAAGAACTTCTGCTAATACTTTGGCTTCATGAATTCCAAGTTTATTACCATCAAGATTCAAAGATTTTAGAGTGATATTCTTATAAAGAGAATTTGCAAGTGCTTCCATATTCTCAAAACTAAAATTATTAAAATTAAATTCTAAGGAGGTCAATTTCACATTTTCGTAAAGAACTTTTGTAAAATCTTTTACTCCTTCGTCATCAAGTATATTATCAGAAATACTCAGAGAGGATATGGAAATATTTTTACAAAGTGCCTTTGCCAATAAATTTGCTTCTTTGGATCCAAATTTACAATCATATAAACTTAATGAGGTTAGGCAAGTATTTACACAAAGAGCATCTGATAATGCATCCATTTTTTCAAAACTAAACTTAACTTGAGAAAAACTTAGGGAAGTAATAGTAGAATTTCTGTAAAGAAATTCTGCTAATAATTTTACAACACCACTATTATTATTGAGTTCATCTATATGCAGATACATAAGTTTTTCACTTGTTCGTAATAGCATTTCAATTAACGAATATTTGACTATTTTAACTGTTGCATCATCTGGTTGATATTCTTCAAAATAATCAAATTTATTGTAACCTTCACGACCAAGCCAATCTACAATTCCTCTTTCTAAATTATAACAGTTGATCGATGTTGTATAAGATGTGTATTCAAATAATAGCTCTGGACCATTTGGAAGTAATATATTTAATGGAATTAATAACACCTTTTCCTTATCACTCAATGATAAAAGATATATTCTTATTAATTCTTTATTACACGTAGAATAATATGATAATGGTTCGCTCCATAATATTGGAACAATAATTCTGCACCATTGACGGTTGACAAGAAGGCATGAAAATAAAAATCTAAAATTATCAGTGAGGTTATTAAATATTCCAAAAAGGCATTCGTTCGGTAAGAATATCATTTTGGTTAAGCTAAAAGCGAAATTATACGGAATGTTAATGTCAAATAAATTTATGTATGTAATAAAGTGATACAAAATGGTTTGTCCAATATGTACGTTCTTTATAGGAAATCGTGTGATTGGCTGATATAAATTAAACTGCTCGGGTAACTTATATGTATGCCTTGACGTTTTAATACAGTAAAAATCTCCGTAAAAACCATTTCTAGCCTCGGAGAACGTCTATATATTTACTGCTTATCGCTATTGTTAGTATAGTACGTAATGGTTAAACTAGCTAATTTTTATCGCAAATTTTGCAGATCGCAACAATCACTTGATTGTCATTCAATTGTGTGATTGTAATAACGGACTATATTTATATGTAGTATGAGATTTGTTTAACCATACGAACGTATCTTTATCTCTTTAACAGGTTTTTGTCTCGATTAAAGTGCATGACAACCTTTCTTTCGAAATGCACTAACCAAATATGGATTGTGTCATTTTATGTATAGAAAAAATGCACAAATGTCAAATATCGTATGACATTTTAACACATCTCTATGTTTACAACCATAGAATAGATCCCTGTATTTCTATTTATTTATATATGGGTATGACCATTATTTATTGATTAAATATTTATTCATTCCTCTCATTTTCGATAATATGATATCGATCATTTATCAATGATGAGCGTAATTTCTGCTTATTTATTAGAGCTATTAACGACCTATATGATTTTGGCTTGGTTTTTAAAAATCATGGCCTCAGCTTGACTCGAATCTTGACTCGAGCCATGACTTAAGCAATGGTTTCAATGGCTATTGTGCAATCTCGGGAAAAAGTATAACCAATTAAATTCACGGATTTGCATCGATACAAATAAGAGACATCGACTTCGTGTAACATTTGTCATGCCTGAAGTTACCAATTTAGGTGGTCGTCTAAAGCGGAGCAAGTTTTAGAGTTACCTTTTTGATGCAGTTAGTGTCAGCGGGTTATATAAAATATCAAGAATATAATTTATGCAGTGTGTAGATCATATATTGAATTAACTCCGCTTTAGCCGACCTCCAACCCCTAAAATTAGATCTTACTTGTAATTTTAGACGGTTTCAACTTTTTTCAATCAATAAAATCACACTATTTTATTGAAAAATAAAATTGATGTACGTAATATTACACGAAACTGGTGTACGAAAATCATTTAAATTCAAAAAACTTAAATATAAATGAAAGTGATGCATTTTATTGTTTATTTTTCAATTTTTCAAAAATTTATTACAAAAAATAAGACTTTTTTAAAGTATAATATTTTTTTATAAACTATATTCATGATATGTATAAATTATTTTTTTAATATTATACATTACCTTAAATTGATTTTATTCAATGTGTTGCTAAAAGAAAATCTAAGAGTTAGAATTAAATTTAATTTTTAAATTCAAGTTTTTTTAAAATAAATTTGAGTAAATTTGAATAAATTATATAAATTTATAAATATTCATATGAATTTATATAAAACATAGTTATGTATAATTATGCACAAATATGTAAAAATACAAATATGCAAAATTATATATAAGATCATGCAAGATAATGCAAAAATATTCATATATATAACATTTACATAATTTTATATAGACGAATCTAATTGTAACAACCTGTTACGCGCTTATTTGCAACAACTCAATTTGTATGATCAATAAAAATAATTAAACTTCATATAACTCAAACCTTAACTCTAACTACTATTGGCTAATTCGAGGTTGTTACATGTAACAGATTGTTATAAGAACATTTATTCATTTAATATAATCTTAAATATTCTATATAATTTTCATAATTTTGTATAATATTATTTATTTTTACATAATTATATATAACACAATATTTTATATAGTTTATATGAATATTTATAAATTTATATAATTTATTCAGATTTATTTTTTAAGTTAATTAATTTAAATTAAGTTAATTAATTTAAATATTCAATAAATTGAATATTTAATTTTAAACTCAAAAAAACCAATATATTTTATATAAAATTTTTGTTTAATAAAATAATTTTATAGATTTTAATATAAATATGAATTTTAATATTAAACCTTATTTAATATTATTTAACATAATATATTTAGATTAAAGATAAGAATTATGCATGTTTTAATAAAATATACAACTTATTTACAAATTTTTTTCTATATTTTAATATATAATTATCTAATTTTATAATATAATTTAGAAATTAAGATATAATTTTTTTAATTATTAAATAATTTTTTTTTTAAAAAGGAGGTCTGGCCTTGGTCTTTATTGAACAATTTGATATTATATTAATAAAAATGTATTATATAAATTATTATATAGACCTATAGCTAGAACTAGGAATGGTAAAAAAACAGTTTAAAACAGTTTTTTGTGTTTTTTAATTAAAACACACAAATGTTTTAAAACATAAGCAGTGGAGTTTGATTGGTTAATTTCTGTGCTAGCCAAGTTCTGTAAAACAATATTCGCTTCAAGAAAATTTTTATACAAAAAAATATTCAATTAAAAATATCATATTTATTTAAAATATTTAAAATATAAAGAATTTAAACATATATTTGCATTGCATTTAGTATATAATTTTTTATACTAATGCCAAATTAAAATATATACTCTTTATTATTTAAGTACATTAATAATAAAGTTTAATTATTGTTATCTTCAAACCAACTATCCTCCTTAATACCTTTTTGAATTCTCAAAGTTTGATAGACAGTTACGAGCTTTTTTACTTAGCCATTGTCTAAATGTGCACGATATTTAGTATAAATATAACCAAAGTTGAATCAACAATGTTCTGCAGAAGCTGAAGAAGCTGGAATCGAGAGAACTTGACAGGCAAGCTCAACCACAAGTGGAAATTTATTTGAAAAATTCGATTTCTACAAACTAATTGAACTTGAATGTTCGATGGATGCCCAAAGCAATAATCCAGAGAATTCATCAGTTTTAGTAATATATTTCTAAATAACTTCATAAATCTTAAACAAAAAAAAATTAGAATTAAATTTTTTTTTTAATAAATATTATAATATTTACATTTGCTACAATTTAAAATGTATAGACTTTTTCAAGATATGAAATAATGATATCCTCAAGATTATTCAACTTTAATGATTTTCCATAAATTCTAAATATAAATTTAGTATTAATGTTAATTGATATTAAATTTTTTTAAATATAATAAGTAATATATTTACTGAGGGTCTAAAAGATTTGCAATTGCCATTGCAGGATGAAATGCAAAATCAAACCAGTTTTCAATTAAATCAAGAACCTTAAGTTTAAAATCAAAATTAAAATCATACAAATTAATTGATTCATGAAGTAATTGCCATTCAGATTGGGCATGTGAAAGTAAAGGTTCATCTGATTCAAATATATGTATAAGCTTGACAAATAGTGCTAAGAATAATACCAATCTTTCTAATTCTTTCCATAATAAATTGTTTAGTATTTGATTTCTAAGATTATGTGCAATTTTTTTATTAACTTCAGGATGTATAACAGTTATTTGTATTTCCAACCTGCATTGAAAAACAGATTTAATCATATCTAAACAAGTTCTCCAACAAGTATCTACAGGTTGAACCAAGCTAATCGTAGCTGGCTGATTTAACAAGATTGCTTCTGCTTTGGAATGTTCCTAAAAAAAACTGATGATCTGCTTTACATTATACATCAATTTGTCTACATAATCTAGTTTAAATACATCCTTAATTAAAAGATTGCCAATATGTGCATTACAACCTAAACAAACCAATTATAAATAATCTTTGTTTAGCAATTTCCAAGTGGCTCTCATAGAGCTAGCATTGTCTGTTACAATGATGGCAAACTTAGAAGAACTGACAAGTTCAATTATATTCTTAAATTTATTGTAAATGTATTCTGCAGTGTGTGAGTCAGGCCTAGTAAATTTTGCATCATAAAAAATAGGTCTTGGAAGACAAAGAATAAAATTTAAAACTGATTCTCTCCGATATTTGACCATCCATCTGATACTAGTGTAATATTCATTGCTTCCTCTAAGATCCTATCTAAACTTTGCTGTTCAATTTGATATTCCAAATCAAGCAAATTGTTAGCCAGGTTGTGTCGATTAGGACTAATATAAAATAGGTTTACGGTTTTAATATAATGATGCATAGCTTCCATAAATTCTTCCCAAAAAGGGTTCTCAATAGCCGTAAATGGAATACCAGATAAATAAAAGAATTTGGCTAATATACTATCAACATCAAATTTACTTAATTTTATTTTGTCAGAGTATTGAACCTCTAATGAATTTTTTATATTTTTAGGAAGCTTATTACATTTTAATAAGTGCTCTTTTAATCAAGCAATTAAATCAACACAATCCTTTTTGCAGTGATTACACTTTTGGCGAGGTGTCTTTCAGCCTTGTATATCAGTTTTAGTAACTTTTGTGAAGTTCAACTGGATTTCTTTGAAAGGGGGCCTTCTACGAGACATAATGAATAATGAATGATTAATTTTTTAAGATTGATAATTGTAACGATAATAAATATATTTTATATTAATAATTGTAATGATAATAAATATATTTTTTATTAACTTGCATCATAATTTTACCATAACAATGATTACATTAAAATGTTTTAAAATATATTAAAAACTATTTTAAACATAGCAATCATGTTTTTTAAGATCATGTTTTAAAACATTTGCCATTTCTAGCTAGAACTAATTTATTCTTAGTTCAAAATTCTGCTAAACTAGACTGTTAAACCTCTTTTAGATTTAATGTTGCAATGTAGAATATAATGTTAACCTATAATTTTTCTATTTATTATAATGATAACAGAAGCTATTCAACTATAATATAACAACTATAGCTTAACAGATTCTACACAAAGTTTATAGTAAGACTTAACAATATACAAAGTGATTTGGGATTTAAAATAGAGGCAACAATAAATAGTATATAAAGATACTAAATATTATATTTAGTTTATTCATTATCAAAATATATGAAGATATTTTCTATTAAAATGTATAAAAACATTTCTTATTAAAGTATATGAAGACATTTAACTTTCTTAAAGAATTAGAAAATAGTATTTTTATAGATATTTTACATCTATAAATTATTACAATAAAGATTATTTATTGCTAATAAATACTATATATAGTAATATTAAGATATATAAAAACTAATGAATATAATAGATATAATATATATAAAAGATATAGTAGATATAATAAAAATAATAAATATAATAGAACTAATAGATCTAGTAAAAATAATAAATCTAATAAAAATAATAGATCTACTAGAAATAATAGAAATAATAATTTATGACACAATAATGAGAGTTAATTAGAACCAAGTTATATATACTAAAATTAGTGCTTTTATTAAAATTATTCTGATATTATAATCTTAAAATCAGAAACATATTATCTTGTGATTATTTGAATTATTTTAGTGAGTTGAATTCAATAATGGTTGTTTTATCCAATTTGGTTTGATGCATTAAAAGTTATGATCAAAATGTGTAAAACTCTTAATATTAACAATAAATATATTAGTAATAAAAAAAATAGTTTAAAAAAAACTCTTTCTGCTAATCTTCATAATTAAAATTAGAACAGAAAAAAAATTATAATAAATCATTAAAGCTAGTAAGTAAAAGCACAATTGTTGACTAAACAAAGTTAAAGCTAGTATAAAATTAAATGTAGTTTGTTAGAATAGTAGACTAAGTTAATAACAGTATAGTAGACATTTTTGACTTTTAAAATAAATTTTGTTCTTTATTAAAAATTTTCAATAGAAAAAGGAAAAACACAAAAACTCTGTATTATAAATCATATATGTGACATGTAAAGCAAGTTAGAGTAAATAGTAAATATAACAAAACAAAGATAAACAAATAAATACAAGTGTAAATAATAAATCACATGTTGAATATATCTAATAAAAGTATAGAAATAATGCAAATAAGTATAATACAAAAAGTTCAACCAGTATTTACAAAAATCAACTAGTACAAAAAATTAATGAAGTATTATGACATGTTTAATAAATCTAACAGAATACAAAAAGAAATATTAGATAGTTACAAAAAAAAGTTTTAAAAAAAATAAGAAATTGGCTAAACTTGTTGGCACTGAGGCAGTTTTAGTCTATGTTTTTAGAAACTTAATAGAAGTATATAATTACTGTAAATATATACAAGTAAGAAATAGCAAGAAACCAAAGAAAAATAGTATTGAGCAATTAAATGAAGACAAAATAAATAAAGAGATATTACCAGAACAAAAATATAGATGTATAGATTATAATATGCTAGAAAAAAAACAAAGAAGAGTTTAGTAAGAATAAATAAAGAGGAAAAAAAAGTAAAACAAAATAAAATAATCTGCTAAAGAATGTAGTTATTGATATAGAGATAAATGAAAAGTATAAGAAAGACAAAGAAGAAGTAGAACACAAAAAAGAAAGAAAATCTGAAGTAACCAAAAATGTAAAACAGATACAAAAAAAATAGATAAAAGAACAAAGTTATATAAAAGAGATAATAAGAATGCATAAAGATATTAAGTTAGAAGACAATGTCTATATAATGTAAAACATTCTAGCAGAAGTATAACCAGCATGAGCAAGAAAGTGTCTTCAGTTTTACAATAGAATTAGATTTATTTAATAGAAAAGTTGTAGTAATAGCAAAGCTGCAATATTTGTTATTAAATTTAAAAATGAGAATAGAAAATCAATATTTAATCAGACATAGTCAGTGTATTTTGAAGAAGACAAAACTTGTAAATTTATTCTTGATACATTTGTAAGAGAGGTCTTAGAAAGTAGAGCATCACATAAGAAAGTAATTAAAAATGTTCTAAAAATAGCAATAAAGATGCTATTATTAAGACAACTAGAAGTAGTAAAAACAAAAGCAGTCTATATTTCAGTTAATAGAAACAAAAACTAATAAAAACAACATCAGTTTATTTTGAGACAGAAGAAAACTTAATAATAGCCACTAATAAAAAGCTGTACTATTATAACACAAGATTAGAGTAATGTAATAAAAGAGCATTCAAGAATAGTAAAAACAAAAGAGAAGAAAACAAAGATATGAAGAAATATTATATAAATAGAAGTGCACAGTATGTAAGATACTTGAAAAATCAAGAAAACATTAAAAAGAAAAATAGTAATAAAGAAAACTAGTAAAGAAAAAATAAGGAAATTAACAGAAAATATATTGATAATATGCAGACAGAAGCAGTTTATTTTTTTATTTTTTTTTAAATATTAAAGTGAGTACTTGCAACCTAGGATTTTATTGATAGTATATTTGGCTAATAATTGTTTTACAACCACAGGAGGCAACTATAAAAAGAGTGTACAACTAGCCACTCATACAACTTTAGTCATTGTCTAATTTAAGTAGTCTACCCAAAAGTTCTACACTAGCTGCCATACCTGGAACCCACTTGTAGATTTCCTATTTAACCACTCTGTTTTCATATTCACCCACCTACCTCTGTTTACCAATAACTTCAACTGATGCTGATGAAAATATGCCATGACCACTAAGTCTTCAAAGCAGTTCTTTGGAACCTTTGATCTTGTACTAAACCTTCCAGAATCTCTGTATCCTATTCTTACAACTGACCTAGTATTGTTATGGCTGAGACTACACTGGCAGTCAGGGCATATCATTAAACTGCTATGCCCTTGTAGAGTTCACCCCAACCCTGGTACTTACTCTACAACATATTCTTACTACTTTGGTATTCAATTCAAGTTCTACCAAGCTGTCATTCCAGATAGTTTGGAAAGGTAGGGCAAGACTGTACCTCTGGTTTATATGTTTGCTGGCATGTACCCTTTTTCTCCGAAACCTGGAAATTCTGGCAGCCTGGTTGGTTCATCTGATCCCTTATCAAAAACCAGCACATTTGCCTAGTTTTACAAGTTCTAGCTCATTTTATAAGTTTAGTCTTTACAGTAGCACTATTGAAAACTCGGGTTACCTCTCTACTCGGGTCTTCCAAGTGGGCTTCTATCTTTTTTCTATTAGTTCCTATGATTTACATGGTCACAAGAACTTATTGTAGGTTTGCACTGTCCGGTACTAGTTTGCATTCCTTCGTATAACCACAGACATTATCCCAAAGGACAATGTCATGTGACTGTTATACAAATGCCATATGACCTGCCAGTCATGCTGGTGCAACATAGATTACAGGTGTCTTATCACAACCAATTGCAAGAGATAGTTAACCATAACACAGGAAGGATTTTCAAATTTTCTGTCAACACTGAGATTTGAACTCTGGACCTGCCACTTGGGGTTGACAACCTAACCACTTCACTAGATCACCACACCCCCCAAAGCAGTTTATGCAAAGGAGTTGAAAAATAATTTACAAGATGTTCTTAGCAAAATTTTGAAAGGACTAGATGTTATTGAAGAAAAACAATTAGAGAGCTTGCTCTTAAATTACTTCTAAAAGTTGCTATAACTATTTTTAAGAGAAAATGACCACTTTGTTAAATATAGAATTAGAGAGCAGTAATAAGAATTTTGTACAAAATATGGATAGATACAACAAAAATAAAAAGGATATAACAAGTGTTAAGATAGCATATTACAATATAAATGAAATAAAGCATAACAAGATCAAACTAAAAATAATAGTTAAGTGGACAAAAAAAGAAGAAATTGATATTTTGGAATCAGTAAAAACAAATAGTAATAGTAAAGAATTAAAATATAGTTTAAAAAATAATTATTATGAAGATATTTAGTTACAAGTGAGAATACAAAAAAGAAAAGATCAGATGTTAGATTATTAGTAAATCAAAAATGGAAGAAACATATAGGAGAAATTTGTAGATTTGAGGAATACTTAATCAATGCAAAGTTTTACTTCAAACAGATAAAAATAATGATAGTAGTAATATATATTCCTTTAAACAACAAAGAAAAACCAAAAAAGTTATAACAAAAAATAGTAAATATATATGTGAAAAAAACAAATAACTTACAATTCATAGTTATGGGCAATTTTAATCATGTGATATGCAGTAAACTAGATAAAACAAGTAGTAGTGAAAATAATTACAACAGATCACTTTTACTACATAAATAGCTTATAAGACAGAGATTTGGTGATATATACAGAATCTGCAACTCAGAAATAAGAGGTTATACTTGGGCAAAATAAGATGTATAAACAAGAATCGATCAGATATAGGCTTCAGAAGATCTACAACCAGAATTAAAATAAGCAGAAATTATTAATACAGAATTTATAACATTAAGTGATTATAATATTATTATTGTAATGTTAATATTTAAATACTTGATCCAAACATATAGTGTAGCAGAAATAAAGAAAAAAGAATTAATAAAAACAATTTATTTGTATAATAAGACAACAAAAAAAAATTAGAAAGATTATTAAGTAGATCTTAAAAATTACTTATCTAAGAATAAAAGACTTAAAGTATTTGAAGAAGTAAGATATAGTGTTGATAAAGATAAAGTTTGAGATATAATATTCAGTGCAATAAAAGATATAGCAAATAAAAACATATTGAAGAAGAAGGTAATTCAAAAAAATAATAACATTGGAAAAAAGAAGAGAATAACAATATTGCACAAAAGAATAGTGGTGCTAAGTAACCTATTACAAAAGACTAAGAGTTGGTAAAGAAAGAAAGAACTAAACTGAACTTGGAAAAAATTAACATAAAAGTAAATAAGATAAAAATAGAATATAATCTAGAAATAGACTATATAGGAAAAGACAAAATAGCAGATCTTGAAGAGTAGTATTAGTTAACAAAAAGCAGTAACAAGTATTAAGAGTAGCAAAAAGGGTTGATGAAGAAAAGCATACAAGAGATGAAATTAATACTGCAATATGTAGAAGATGTAAAAGAATTAATGAAAAAGTAGAAAGAATGTTTACTAATATTTTAGACAAACCATACAACAAAATCAAAATTGACCAAGTGTTAAAACAGAAAGAAGATAAATGCATTTTAATCAGTAAACCAAATACAGTATTGGAGCAAATAAAAAAATATTTTATATTATTAAATATGAAAGAATAATAGAAGAGTTTTACAAGCCACTTGCAAAAGTCAGAAAAGAGTGATACAAGAGATTAAAGACAGAAATAACAATTGAAGAATGGATGGGAGCAATAAAAGAAACTAAAAATAAAACAGCATCAGGTCTGTCAAATATTGATTATAGACTAATTAAGAACACAAGTAATAAAACACAAGAAGTCTTTAGAAAATTTGTAGATACATATTTGAAACTTAGAAAGATACTATATAAATAGAAGTTAGTGCAAATATATTCAATCTCAAAAGATAAGAATTGGGGTTACAAGCTTTGTAATGTTAGACTAATTGCATTATTAGAAACATTCAAAAAATGCTTAACCAAGGTAGTAGCAAAAAGAATGTCCAATATAATAAAAAAAAGAGAAATACTCAAGGCTTCAAACTTTGTTAGTCTATCAGAAAACTTGACAAAAGAAGTAATTTATATTATAGAAATGATAAAAGAAGATGCAAAAGAAAGTAATAAAGAGTTGTAGTTGCTAATACAAGACATGAAAAAATATATAATTTGGTATCAATAAAGTCACTTCAGCCAGCATTATAAAAAATTAAGTTGTCAGTTGAAATAATAAGGTTTATCATAGAGTTATATAGCTGAAGAGAAGTTAGCATTATAACAGAGTTTGGAATAACAAAGACATTTGTTGCTGGAGATGGAATTAAACAAGAAGAAACAAGTTCATCATTAGTCTGAAGAATATTTTATAACCTGTTATTAAGAAGAATTCAAGATAATCTGTGATTAGATTATGAAATCGAAATATATGAAATACTGAATTTGGAAATAAACAGAGTTGAAATTAAAAAGATAAGACAAGCTGTAGTGGCATATGCTGATAATACAATGTAGGTGGCAAAGATTAAAGAAAAGATACAAGAAATCATTCAGATTTTGCAAAGGTTCTTTAAATTTAATAACATTCAAATTAATGGTATTAAGTCAAAGTTGTTGGTAGTTAACTTAGATACAGAAAAAAAAGAGAAGTCAGTTGTGATAGACAATTTTTAAGTACAGATTAAAAAGAGGCATGCTTATCAAGAATGCTAGGGGTGTGGTTAAATATAAAAGCAAATGAAAGTTTAGTTGTTAAAAGGATAAAAAGTATTATATAATAGTTTATATAAAGCTTATGCTTTAAGAAGTTAACTATTAGTCAATTAATATATGTTAATAATATATGTATGATACCAAAACTGATATACATATTGCAACTACAAAGGCATCTAAAAGGCAGCTAATTATTTATATCAACCATTAATTAGGCTGATCAAAAACAAAATAGATCTGTCATCAATCACAAGAAATAGTGCAATTATGCATCAAAGTTTAAGAAGATGTAGAATATTGAGTTAAGAAATATTTAATAATCAGTTAGTGTTAATGCAAAGAAGTCTAAATGAACTAGATCAGTTTGGTGAAATGACAAGAATATGAGTAAAACAAGGCTTTACTCTGGCAGGATTGATATCAAAAGAATTAGATACAGCCTTAATGAGCAACTTAAAGAGGATTTGAAAAAATAATTTGATTGTCTAGTTATACTTAAAGCAAAAAAAATAAGTATAACAGTAAAGGCAAAAGGTGGTCTTTGGCAAGTTTACAGTATAGATAAAACTATATATAGTTTAATAAAAAAGAAAATATTTAGAATAGTATATAGAAGGTTGATAAAGTATAGAATATTTTTTATATAAAAGTTAATTGATCAAAATAGCAAGAGAATGATTATATGAAAGAAGTTTAAAGCATTACAAACAAGTATACAAAAAGAATAAAAAGCAAAGTGGTTTGCAGAAATCGAATAAAAAATGTTAAGTAATCAAGATAATAGAACAGTTCAAACAGAATTTCAAACACAATGCATAAATATCATAGCAATATGATCTATATGCAAGAAGCTAATGCAAGATAAAAGAAAACATAAATGAATTCTAGTAAATAAGAAGAATATAGATTCAATAATAGGCAAATTAGTTAAGAAAAAAAGAAAAATTTACTTATATTTACTGAAGTGCATCTAAGTTTGAAGATAGAAATTATTCAATGCTTATAAAATGTGAAAAGTACCATTTGGATAATAGAAATAGCATAAGCAGTTGTTAGCATTGGGTTAAGAAAAAAGCAATGACTAGTGTGCTGCTAAAAATTAGACAAAAGAACAAACAGAAGATTTTAGTTCTGTTAGAAGAACTAAGTAAATATAAAGTAAGCCATATAAAAGATAGTTTTAATAGTAAAGAAGAAGTTATAAATAAAGAAATAAGAATATATGCACATGAGATCAGTTTGGTAAAGATGTAAGGATTTAATAGTAGCTTAGAAACCTTGCTATTGAAACAATTGAAAAAAAACATAAAATTAGAATATACAAGCTACAGCTTTTATACAAACAGTTTATTAGTAAGAAAGGGAAAGGATTGCAAAATGGATGCAAGTTAAATACAGATTAGTAAAAATTAGAATAGATTAATAATAAAAGAAAAAATTAGAGTAGCTAAATGGCTATTATTTACAAAAGTAAAGTTAGCTGCAGTGTGAATAGTGGTATTAGTTGTAGCATATAATAGTAAGATAGTTATTAAATTAAATAATGCAATAGCAATTGCAAGCCTAGAAAGAGGAAAACCACTATGTAATGTTAGAGCATAGGGTAAGAATAAGAACTTTAGATTAGTTACAAAGATCAAAGACATATGCAAGTCAAAAAACATTAGTTTAATATTAGTTAAAATTAAAGCATATAATAAAGCAATATGGAATGAAAAAGCTAATAAACTTGCAAAAAAGGGTGCATGGAAGAGTAAGAATACAAACTTGAAGCTTAAAAAAAATTTAAGGTTTTCATTTGCATTATTTTTAAAAGGGTCAGTAGTAGAGATACCAACAAGAAAGTTTGACAAGATATTAATAAATATGATGAATGGTGCTGAGTGGCAATGCTTAAGTGCAATAAAAGAGCTAGAACCAAATGCAGAAGCACAATAAGATTGGAGGCAGATGTGAAAGAAAAACAGAACATTAACAGAAAATAAGTATAAATCTTTAAAAGAGAATAAGAAAATAGTATTTAAAATTAAGTATATTACTAATAGTTTACTAGTGCTTAATGTATTAAAAAAAGAGCACCAGATTTGTATAATTTAAATATATATAAAAAGTATAAGACAGAGAAGAATTATCAAGACATGTGCTTAGCTGTGAAGAATATAAGAGCTATTGAAATAATATCAAAGAGTTAGCATGTTGGTTAGTACAGAAAAAGTTCAAAAGTTAGACAAAAGCAAGCTTACAAAACTTAATCTAAAAAAGGACATTAGTTGATAAAACTGAAATAGATAAAATTAAATATAAAAAGGAATGCATATGTAGCTTATTAGTTAATAGTATATTTAAGAAGTTGTATGCTAAACAAATTTTATGAAAAGGTGTGAAGCAGGGTATTAGATTATATATTAAGATTATAGAAAAGATGTTCAGAAAAGAAATTTGTAGTGAAGGTATAGAACAGTATTTAAATAAAAAAAATAATACTGAAATTAAAATGAAGAAAAGTTGAGGCAGTTAAAAATGAAGAATGCAGTACAAAGAAAATTAAAAGTAAAGAAGTACTAGTGAATAAGATCAAAGTGAAAAAAAACAAAGAAAGGAAGATAGAGCATAGGCAGTTGTTTATAGAATATGTTAATAAAATAATACAGAATAGAAATAATCAATTCTGATTTAATTCTTGACAAAGCTGACAAAGTTTTTTAATCTAGAAATAGATTGATATGATGAGTTATATTTAAATACAGTTTTTGTACTTGAATAATACTGGATTTGCAATTTCAAAAAGTGGATTACTAGAAATAGATAATGTTTTAGTTAGTAAAATTTTTGTATTAAAGCTCTGACAAGGCTGTTAATGAAATAAAATAAAATAAAAATAGTTGTCTATTTTTCATATTTTGTTATAGCTGCTTGGTCTGTAGCTAGATGTTCTGGAGTTGTAATTGTTAGTATATTTGTTAGTATGCTGTTTTGAAGCATTACTTTGTATCTTTCTGTTCATATTTGTTTGTAAATATTATTTAATATTTTATAAAATAGAGTAATAAGCATATTTGAATTAATATTGCTAGTTATAGATAAGTTATTTAAAATTAGACCTTGTAGCCTAAAAAGATTATATGTGTTGTTTGATATTTTTTTTTTTCGGTATTAAGGTGACCTCTTTGGTCTGAGCTTTTTATTGATACTTATAGTGGGTACATGTTTTATATAGACATATTTATAATAAACTATTAGACGAGTGTACAACTGGCTACATATATAACTTTTCTATATTACCTATTTAAGGAGTCTACTCGAGGGTGCCCCACCAGCTGCCATACCTAACACCTCTGCTTAGGTGTTCCATTTAAACCCTCTGATCTAATTCTAGTATTAATTTCATCAGGTCACAGATCCAGATCTATTTGCATTTGACCATAGGACTATAATCCTTATACTATTTTTATCCTTGAGGTAAACCTACCAAAGTGAGCCGTATTCTCTTTTACTACTAATCTGGTTTGATGCTATGACTAAGACCAACACTTGCAGTTAGGGTTATACTTTAAACTGCTATTACCCTTGTAAAGTTCACCCAAACCCTGATACCTATCTTTCTGACTTCTTCTCTATCATCTCTTACTAGCTGCAACTCAGAACTAACTGACTCCACAGACTCCCAATCCAGATAGCCTGGTATGATATACTTATGTATCCTTTTCCTTGGTGATTCTGGTGGCCTAGTTGGTCATGTGCTCCTCTACACATCTTTGTCATCCAGTTTATCCAACAGTTCCTATAAAGATGTTTCATATGCTTCTATCAGTCCAATGGCACCATCGAAAGTTTGTGCTACTTCTTTACTCAGGATTTCCAATTGAGTTTTCAACTCTTCAGTTTCTTAGCCTTCTACATTCAGTGGTCTTATCATGGGTTTGCCTTAAGCCTTATACAACACCAGTTTTACATTTCTCTATATACATATACTATGTAATGTTACACTTCACATAGATGCCCCAAGCTTTCAATATCAGGTGGGACCCAACTTGGTGTACCTAAGATTACAGATGCCCAAAACCCAACTGATCGGCAAGAGACAGTTATCATACCACAGATATAATTTCCAAAATTTGTCATCTGTGGGAATTGAACCTTAGACCTGCCACTTAAGAGTTGACAACCTATCTACTTCACTAGATTGCCACACCCTTATGTGTTGTTTGATATTTAAAGGAGTTTTTATAATAAGGTAGATATGTTTTATAGTTTAATTTTGTTTTTAATAAAGAATTTAAAAGTAGTTTGTTGAATTACTTGATTTAAAGATATAGAGTTTACTGTATATATGAGTCAGTAAGAGTTGTTTGATATACATAATGCAATAATTGCAGATAGAATTGGTATATGTTTTAGATTTCTGTAGTATAGCTTCAATAGCATTAGTAGCTCATCTAATAGAAATTTGATTTTAAAACTTTTAATTGTGAGTATTTAAAATAGGTAGTGCAAGTATTAGGTTTGTTGTTATAGTTAAGAAATTCATATGTTGAGTTTCAATTAGTGTCTTCTTAGATATTATTTCAGTATTTAGTATTGTTAAGAGCATGCATTTTGCAATATTTATTGCATTTTGCAAGTGTCAAATAAAATAGCAAGTTTTGTTTTCAATCAATGTATTGTTTTAGATAAGGTAGAAGTTGTTGTTATCAAGTATGTAAGATTATATATGCAGTTTGTATTGTTGTATTTTGGTAAACAGATAAATTGTTCTGTTATAAAGAAAGTAGTTGTTAGGATTTTCAATATAAATGCCTTTAATTTTGAGATCTTTACAGGCAATTATAGTCTGTAGTAGTAGTTTGAGTAACCAATAGTTATGTTTTTGAAGGATAAGAGTAGAATTTGATATTAGTGCAAAAAGGAAGTTAATGTAGTTGGTTGTTAATTTGTAGGTATATAGACTGTTACTTGGCAATTCTGTAAAGCTATCATTAGAATTATTATAATTTTAATAAGGTATACACATGTTATAAAAGACTAGTATATAATTTGTAATAAGAATATTATGTTAGTTAGTGTAAGAGTACAGGCAAATTGGGCTTATAATTGTAGTGTATTTGCTTGGATTATAGTTGTATAAAGATATAGTTAAAGATTTTGGCTTATAAGTTAATTGTAATAAGCTGAGATAGTCATATATAGGCAGTACTTAATAAAAATATTTGGTGCATTAAATTGTTTTAGGTAGTTGAAGTAGGTAGTAGTTGTGAGTTTTGATAAGTAACTGAGATAATAGATAGATGTCAAGGTAATGGTTTTTTTTAAATATTATACAGTCTATATATTAAGTTTATGATAATGCTATATTAGATTATTAATATCTGTTTGAAGAACTTTGAAGTTAAATACTTTAATCACAATATACTAGAACATAGTAAGTATAATTATGCATTGCTAATTAGTATTAACAATGTAGATATATTTGCATTAAAGGCATTTAGCAAGTAGTGCTTTGTGCTGTAGTTCATGTGATGATAGTTGATAATGTTTTATATATATTGTATTATTTGTATTAAAGATTTTTTGTATTTTCTTTATAATTGATGTACTTATAATTTTGCTTAGAACCCAGATACTTCTCTTTAGTACTATAAGGTTTGTAATAAATGAATTGAGAAAAATGATAGGAATATATAGTATAGTAAATGCATAGAAGGTATGTTGAAGTTTCTAAAACCACTTAGAAGTTCTTTCTTTTAGTATTTTTTGTGTTTTGTATGCAATACACTGCTATGAAAGAAGTTGTATATTTGTGTGATTGGTAAGTTGTTTAATAATATAGATGTTTGCTTTGTTAGTTAGTAACTTGATTTGTGTTAGTTTAGTACAGTTTTTAATTAGTATATCAATTGAGGCACCTTTGTATTTAGTTGGTATTGGCCAGAGATTAGGAAGGTTCTGAATATGGATTTTGAATTGATATGTAGTTCTAATAGTTTGAGCTATAAGTATGTTATAGAACTTAATAGATAGTATATAATTTAGAGAATATAAAATATTGTTAAATAAAAGTATTACTTGTTAAAAATGTTGTAATAGAATTTTAATTAATAGAACTGTTAATAAATTGTTTAGTTGTATATAAAAAAAAGAAATATAGTTCTGTATTTGAATGTCTGTTAAACTGCATAGATTGTATATTTAGTAGTAAAATATAATGAAGTTGGATATTGTTAAGGCCAGTTTAGCTTTTTATTTTGCAACTTGCATATATAAGTTAGTAATGGTTTAGATATTAGATTAGTAAACAAATATGTTTAATATTCTATATAAAAAGCAAGATATAAGTACAATATTGATAATATAGATTGCTTGTTTTTCTAAAATTTTTTTGTTTTTAAGTACTAATGAGATTAGTGGCCTTAGCAGTAATCTGATTATAAATATGTTTGTGATAGCTAAGTAGTATAAACTAAGTGAAAGATATTTTTTAAAGTAATAGTATGCATAATTAAATTAGCAAGATTAATTGTTGGGTTTGGATCTTTGGTCTGGTTTGTTGCAAAAATTAATTTAGTAAAGTTAACTGTATATTGGCCATATTGTAAAAGAATTCAGCAGAGTTAATGATTTGTTAAAAGGTGTGTTTGTTAAGGGCCAGCTATAGTGTATTATCTATATAGGTTAGTACTAATATGTAATATATTAGGTATTGTATGTTGGGTAAAGATGTTATTGACATATTGTATTCTTAAAATTTGAAATAAATATAAGTTATTAAAAGATCATAATATATATGCCAAAGAAGTAATATAATTGTTTCTTCTTGGTTTATGCTATCCTATATATAATAGCTAGATATAAAACTGAAGTTTGTAATAACTAAGTTAAATTGGTTATTATATATATTAATTATAAATTTTTTGTATATTGTAAAAAATTTTATTCAAGTTAAGGCATGTTAAAAAAGTAAAATGTATACAGAGTTGTATGCCATACTTATGTCCTAAGCCAAAAGCCATATTTCTTTATTTTGTATTTGTACTTTTTGTAGTATATTTGTATAAATTTGTATGGTTTGTGTTGTAGAAAAATAAGGTAGGGTTACAAAGTTATATGAATTTAAAATAGAATATTTGAACATTATTTTGCTAAATTGATTAGTAATAAATTTTGTAAAAATTTTTTGAGTATGTTTAAGAAATATTATAGATTTGGTATAGTTGAGTTGACTTGTAAAGGTTGGTTTTTTTAATATTAGATATATCTTGCTTTGTTTTCAGATAGTAGAAATGTCTATAATGTTTAAATATGAATTGAATAGGATTGTTAAAAGTTTAGTAATATGAGAATGGATATGTTTGAGAATTTTATTAAAAATAAATATAGGTTCTGATGCTTTACTGTTAGGTAAAGCAGTTATTATATTGATTTTTTTTGTTAAGTTATTGAGTTCGTTAGTATTGTTATTCTATATCTATTTTTTTTAAGATAGTAGGTAACTAGAGCGACCTTAGACAGTAAACACTTTTTGTAACCTCACTTGTTACTGTGTTATAACTAAGTCAGAAGGTGTTTTATTTTAGAAAACTTAACAAAG
>CAJVQA010001739.1:0-24268 GCA_910591915.1 Cetraspora pellucida
TAATTGACGATATCATACGAATTTATGGTTGGAATTTGTAAGTTTTTATAACATTTGATTTATTTTAATGAGTTCTATGTATTAGATCGTGAGGTATTTTTTATATAATTATAAAAAGTTTTATTAGTAACATCTTTTAATTTTTTATCAAAATTTTAATCAGACATGCAAATCATATAATAAAATAATCTACATGAACTTTACTCTTAATTGCAAATATAATTATTTTTTCATATATTAATTTTTTTTACTTATGGAATTATAAAAAATTTTGTTAATTTTTGATTAATTAATAAAACTTTTACAATATTACAGGATGATTTACAAAAATCAGCTAATTACAATAAAAGTTTGCTATGCTGCTATAACAGAATATCGATTATCAACCTAGTATTATCTAAATTTCCACAAGTCTCTAAAATAGAACAAAAAGAACCATTAATATTACATAAATGTTAATGTAATATCACATGTTTATTAACAATTAAATTGCAAATATTAAAAAACTGAAAAAAAATAAAAGCAAAATTAATTCAAATCTAAATATAAAGTTAAAAATTAATATTTTAAATATCTTAAATATTATTACAAATAAAATATCTTTATAATTTATATAATTTATTTACCAGTAACAGAAATCTATTTATTTATTAACAGTATTATTTTTATTTAATTTTATATTTAATTTATATAACTTTCTATATGTTAAACACTACCTATTTCAATATCTAACCTTTTGTACATTTAACATTATATTTAATATAAATATCTAATATGAACTTTTATAATAAAACAGTAATTATTATTCTATTAGAATATTTATTTGCAATTACATTATAAACTTTTTTTTTTTTTGTTATTAAGGTGATTTAAAAGAATTTTTTAAGGTATGCATAATATATAAGAACTATATAAATTATTTTTTTTCAATAGTGTTTACCTTGTTAAATTATTTCTTTCAACGTTTTTGTTTTTTTACCTTTTTAATGATGAAATTTAGTCAGTATAGTAATCTTATAACCTTCGCCAAAAAAGTATATAAAAAAAGCCTTCTTTCAATTGTGTGTAACATCGACGGTTCCTCCTGTTTGCTAGAATACGATTTATGCAATATGTAGATCAATATGTAATTAGACATAATCCCCGGTTTGGTGTATTGACTAGTCAAAACTCGACTATCGATCAATCAAGAACTTTAGAAGTTCACTTTCTTGCTATTAGTTTTTTTTTGACAATGTATTTGAAAAACAAGGTTTTGAGTGTTTATTATCCACCTTATATGAATTTCTTACTACGCATTGCGGCAACCAAATTAAATTGATTCAGAAAGGTGACGAAGATTATACAAGCTTACTAAAAACCCCACTTATAAATGATACCAAACGTCCTTTCCATGTTACTTGTTAGGAAGTGTTTCGGAGAAAGAATATAAAGAAGTATACTTTAGCTCTTAAATTTGCTAAGTGAAGAAAATTCGTTAAAAAAAACTAATCTAAAATTTTTACTGGTAGGTGGTTAATAATGCTATTATAGAACTTGTTATTGAAAAGACAGCCTCGAGCCGAAAAAAAGCAACCCAACGTTTTATCGCTTGGTTTTAATAAAATTTTTAAACATGTATATTGTGTATAGAAGACATTTAAATATCAATTTGTCAATAATCCTTGATTGCAAACTGTGATTAGGTACCAAATCAATACGGTGGTATGGTAGAATACGAAAATTCATGCACATATTATATTAGACGTTTACCAGCATTGAAAAAGCTTTACTCTAGGTGAATAGTCTGACCTGATTACAATAAAATCAACCCATAAAGTGTATAAGGTTGAATAGTATAGTATTTTGTAGGCTTGGTGAGAAAGCAATGGCTTATTTATTGAAGAATACATCAACATTTGTTTATCTTTCAAATAATTCTTATATTCAAGTAACCGGTAAGAAAGTACAACTTTCTAACTATAACAAATTATATAAATTCATAATTAAATTCATTTATTATCAATTAGGTATTGCAATTAGTGAATTACCTAAACCGAATATTGATCTTCAAAAGTCCAAATGTTATCAAAAAATTTCTAAAAAAATGCCATCTCATGAAGTCTTTGAAGAAGTGTCATCTCAAGAAACCTTTAAAGGAGAACGAACTTTTGGAAGGGTGCTATCTCAGAAAACTTTTGAAGAAACGACACCTCAAGATATGTATATGGACTTACAGCATGAATCTGAAATTTTCATCTCGGATTTGGAAATCTTGAATGATGGGCATCATTTCAAGAAACCTTTAAAGGAAAAGGAATTTTTAAAGGATTATAATCTCAGGAAACTTTTATAGAGAGCATGCCGTAAGATATGTATATGGATTTGGAAAATTTGAAATTTCTAAATTTACCAAATACAATAATGGTGATAGTGTTAGAACTTTCTGGGAATTAATAATGATCAGAAAATTTATCTCTTAGCAATGTCAAAATATACAATAAAATACCCGATGAACAAAAAATAAATTCGAAAAATAGTGTAAGAACACCTGCGAATCTTATATTTAACAGGTACAAAATATATTTCCATTCCGCAACTCACAATGCTAATGATTCTGTCAAGTTCGGACTGCCTAAACTTCGTAAGTAATTAAAAAGCAGGAATAATTACCTAGTATTTTATTGATTATATATGTATATTAATAGTTTACAGATATTTTAAATATTGCCAACATGTCAAGAGACGTAATTCAACATATTTTTCAGAAACAATTTGGTCTTCGCAACGTGTTTGATCAATTGTATCAAAATTGTATTACTGAGATTCGGGGGGTTTTTTTAATAAATAAAGAAATAAATATTTACTAAACATCAAACAAATACTGATAATAAGATTCATTTAATGTTGACATACCTTCTCGCTTGACTAATTTTCGCCCACCTTTTCTATTGGTTGAAGGTAAATCTCACCCATGATTGGATGAATTCGGTGATGTCACTTGATTCTGGCCAATCAGGATCAGTCACGGGGAGAAGATCGGGTGTAACGTGAAAATCATCAAAACAATCACTTTATTCTAAAAAATCGCATTAATCTCAAAATTTCTCCTAAGAAATCACCTTTCACGTACTAACAAA
This sequence comes from Cetraspora pellucida, assembly GCA_910591915.1. Taxonomy (NCBI): domain Eukaryota; kingdom Fungi; phylum Glomeromycota; class Glomeromycetes; order Diversisporales; family Gigasporaceae; genus Cetraspora; species Cetraspora pellucida. The sequence goes on from CAJVQA010001739.1 coordinate 3,120, forward strand.
AAAAATTCCTTACAGAATTTTGGTATAATTTTGGCTACTAATCCTAATGCCAACTCTAACTGAAATGTCACATTTTAAAAAACGGTGACATGTAAATAATCACAAATTATTTCAACCAATAGAAAGTGTGGGTGAAAATTAGTAAAATCGCTTGATTCAAGTGCTGTCTATGATAAATCAAATTATTTCACGACATAAAAAATGTGGATACACAAGCTTACTTAAGCGTTATTGCCCTGTGATGGTGGGAGTGCATCTCAACTGCAAAATAAACTAAATAAATGCAAATAATTTATACAGAACTTCTACATATTTTTTTTTGGTCGTTGTCGATCCTAGCAGGCGCAAAACGCTCCTACAGATGATCCAGGATTTCAACCCTAATTCGAATCTATATCAGGTATGATGAATAGTCTTATGATTTGATATTTATATTTTCTAATAGCCTTTATATTTTAATAAATATTGGTTACCACATTTGTTCGTGCAGTGCTGAAACGAATAATTCCAAAGGATTTTTGGGGTTGTAATGATAATCAACAAGTAATATTTAAAGGTAATATGAATATTTAAGAATAATTGAAATATTTATCATTATGATTCTCATTACGTATTATTATTATTATTATGATCATTTTAATATTAGCTGTAGAAAAGTTCATCGCGTTTAGGCATTATGAAGAACTCTCACTGCACTATGTTTTGGATAAATTCAAAGTATATAGAATTTATCTGTTACATATTTTATTATCCACATATTATACTACGCAATATAGTTCTAAATATTGAATTTAAGATCAAGCAGTGCAAGTGGCTTTTTGTGGAGGGTAATAAATATAACAAAGTTGAAGCTGATAAGAGATCCGAACTATTATATGAATTTATTTGGTGAAGAGAATTCAAATTCTTAGTACTTCTCGGATTCAAATTTTTGAGCATTAAATTTATTTTATGGTATTCATATTGCTCAGGCTAACCACCAATACAAAATACAAGAATCGCGTGTTTTACTAGTCATGCATTCACAGATCACATCGGAAAAATTGCCAATGACCGAATCGACAAGCAGCTGAGACAAAATCAACAAGTCAATGAATTAGAAACTTATAGATTCGATCATCAGAAATTTTTTTCTTTTTTAGTCAATGAGATCGTTCTATGAGCTATGGATCGGTCTGGACCCGGTCCTCAATTTAGGACCTAAAACCAGTTGGACTGGTCCAAAAGACCGGCCCAAACCACGGTCTTTGCAGGACCGTAACATATCTACCATAGAGCGCTACAAATAGTACCCGGGAAACAAGTCAAAAAATCCTACTAACTTAATTTGTACCCGGAAACTACCCGGAGGATAGCATACTAGTCAAGATAAAATCCAAATGGGAGTAATTAACATGATTTTTAAAGAGAAGTTATTTATCAGGCAAAAGTAAATACACAAATCTTAGTGATAGTAAATGACATTTATGATACTGTATGCACGCTGTATGGTAGTTAGCATTCATTTTGACATAATTTATGTTATACATATTATTTATACCTGGAAATAAATATCTTGCTGGCATAGGTGCACGTTAAAGAAAAGCCAAAGTAACCTGTGAACGCAATTCTACAAAATACATTTCAAACCCTAACATTGAAAAAACGGTATTGATTTCAAGATATTTTTTTTCTACATTTTATTTGCCAAACGGCTTTGCCCTTTGTTGAAATAAACACTCAATTCAGGATATGCAATTATCTGGCGAATCTGGTGGAAAGTCTTCTAAACTAGGTGGTTCAGTTTTCAGTTTTAGTGAGATTTATGAACGTTGAAAGAATTTAAACAAAATCTTACTAAAACTAAACATTCGTGGTATGTCAATACATATATATATAGTTCTGGTTTTTGGTTATTACTTATTTTTGCATTTTGCAGATCAAGGTTATACTTCGCAAAAATGGATGTTCAATATTGTTTTGAATCCATTGATCAAGAACGAGTTTTGGAAATAGTAAAGATGTATTAAAAAAAGTAAGTCTACTTTTTTTAATATATGCATTATTTGAGAAAAAGTAAATAATTTTCCCTTTTTTAGAGTGATTATGCAATTCATAAATATGTAGTTTGCCAGAATGGTAGTACAATCCGTTCGTTTTATAAATCTTATGACGACTCAACAGGTAATATTAGATTAACCAGTTTTGCAATAATTTTTTAATCATTGCATTACTTCTCTGTTGTCCGCATTAATGATATAAATTATATAGAAGAATTTCCTAATTTTCCAACCTTTGCAAGAAAATCGGCACGAAAGATACCAAATTCAGTTTTTATTGACCGCGTTAAAGAATCGTATTTAGATAGGAAGGATATACTTGATCTCTTAGAAAAGCATATAAAGTATAATTTAATAAAAGGATGATTCCGAAACTGCTGTATTATAGGAGTGCTGTCAAGGGAAAATGCACATCCGACTTTGGATTATATTTTGTGCTAGACATGGATCTAATTTATTAGGGGTTGTTCCCAATACAAAATATAATTGAAAATCCGAAATGCCTTATCCCCTGGCAGCACTCATTTCTTGTAATTTGCAATATAAAAGCAATATGCTATGTTTTTTAATAGATTGGAGACAAGTATTATAGGCAGTGTACTGGTATTTCACAGGGGTCAGTTGTATCGACACTGCTTTGCAGGTTCATATTGACGCAATTGATAATTGGTTTCTTCCCTTGATATTTATATATTGATAATTATAATCGTTTAATACATAGCTTTTATTATAATGAGATGGAATGGGAAGCGCTTCCTTTTGTGAAGCATGATAATGGTGTAAGTGAATATATCGATTTCGAAGTGTTAGTGTTATTGGCTAAAAACTGAATTTATAGCTCATGCTACGGTTTCTTGACGATTTTCTGTACATAAGTACAGACAAAGAAAAGGTTAAAAGATTTATAACCGCAATGTATAAAGGTAATAATTGTGATATGTATATGTATTTTGAATAAGGTAAGATTTTATTGAATCCATATTTTTTTTAGGTTATCCAAAATATAAGTGTGTCGTTAACAGAAAAAAGAGCTAAATAAACTTCAATATTATTGTTGACGGGGAGCCGATAATGTAATTGAGTAATACGCTTGGTAAATCAAATATTTGTTTGCTCAAGTAATTTTAACAGTTTTCTAACTTAATTGAAAATGATCTTTAGACTTTCCATGGTGTGGAATCCTAATTCATACGACTACATTGAACTGTAAAGTTGATTATATGCGATATAGCCTTTCACGTAGGTCTTCTTAATTCGTTATTCAGTATAACTTATGCTGCTATTGATGTATTTTTATAAACTATGTAGAGATTGCAGATACTTTAACAGTCAAAACATCAAGGCATCCTGGTGAAGCATTAAAACAAAAGATGATTGAGTAAATACTATCATTTTATTAATTATTTTTAAGCATGTATCTAAATTATATTCTCAGTTCAGCATCGTTACCAAGAACTGTCATCCAATATATAATGACTTATCGTTCAACACTAGAGCGACTGTATTACTTAACATTTACCGAAATTTTCTGCTGACGGCTATGAAGTTTCATCATCATATCAAAGGTCTACGCTGAAAGGTAACTCAAGAAATGAAGATTTTGAAATACATAAGTGTTAATTATTGTTTGGCTGTATTCAAAATTTTGATTGTAAGGGTGAAGTTTTAGTTTGATTATCATAAAGCCTATATCAATTATAATTAAATACAAAATTCAAATTATTATTTTGGTACGTATGTACGTAAGTGCAATGTACGACACAATTCAGTGTGCATATCGAGTGTTATTAATAAATCCCAATCTCAAACGACTGCTGAACCTAGTTTTGCATACCCTGATGTATCCTGGCATGTAAACGTAAATAGTTTGTATTTTCTTTCTTGATTTGGTTGCTAAACGTTATTATATGCTTTATTTTTGTATAGGCTAGATATACATGCATTTTATCATACTATAAACGGCTCTTAGGGCATTTGAAACCCAGAATCTTCAGTTCACCAATGAATCAAGTTAAGCAAATGCGAACGGCTGTTGATTGGAATTATTCGAAAGTTTTTGATAATATTAAATATTAAATTTGTTTAAATAATTGGTGTTTTAGATCTTTAATTGTATGAAAAACATTCAATCATATGAGTGACGAAAAGGGAAACCCTGTAAAACATTTCACTCATTGAGTGAGATAATTTACAGGTTTTCCCTTTTCGTCACTCATATATATACATTAAATAAATGAAATAAAAGCATACAAGTTTTAGATTGTGTGATAAAATTAAAAAAAAAAATTTAAAAGTTGATTAAATAATGTGCAATATTATTTAAGAATGAATGGATGTTAATGTGAGGAGGTAGCTATAAGAACGTGAAGAAATTGCATTTTAAATCTGATTGACGCTTAATTTTATTTGACCTGTAGCTGTTTTGTAAATGAATTTGTGAATAGAATTTTATTTTATTTTATTTTAGTTTTTTTTTCCACTGCATGGTTGTTAGTGGGCCACAGCTGGCAGTTGTTTTATTAGTTCAAATTTTTCAAGTTCACAGGACCTTCTATTAGGACCCTGCCTATATTTTACATTTTACATTTATTTATGTACATTTTTTATAGTACTATTTATATATTGATTTTGTGTTCCTATTACCTTGGAATTTCATTGGAATTATTTCTAATCAGGGATTCCTTTGTTCTATTATTATCCTCAGCTTCCTAATCATTGCAGCCTTCTTATGCTAGGTCTATCACCATTTAAGGATCTGAATACTGAAGATCTTTTTATTTTCATAATACATCATCAGATATGATTAATTAATAATCATGGGTCTTACTCAGTTTTTTGTTCTTCATTAGACTTGAACTAACAATTTTGTAATTGGTGACCTGAGAATATAACCACTTCACTATTGATCTGTAGATCGAATTTTATTTTTTAATATGATAACTAATAGAAATTCTTTCACATATAATCAAACTAAAATTCTTGTAAAATAATGACAGTTTCTAATTATTTATATATATATTTACAGTATATATATAGCAGTTGCACAAGTTTTAATTAGTTTTAATATTAATTATAGTTATGTTATTATATTTATTCTTTTTATTAATTACATATTTATACAGTTAATCTTTATTAATTCAATCTTGTTAATATTGATCTAAACTACAAATTAAATTTTTATAAATTTTTATATATTAAAATTTTCTCATATATATCAACTTTAATATAATTTCTTATTAATATCATTATTAATATAATTTAAAACTAATTCAAATAAGTTGATATAAATAATGATGGATTGTATTAAGATTTTTAGCAATAAAGATTGATAATTAATAATCTTTATAACCATTTTTAATTTTTATTATAATTGTAATTCTTTTAGACAATGATATATTCAATTTATTTATTACCTCAAATTCAATTTTGTTCTATATTTTTATTATTCTTTTCTATAATTTTTATTTTTTTTTATTATTAAAATATTCTTCTTTTAAGCATCTTTTTAATTTTAATTTAGAAATATTCAATAAATTTAAATTAGAGGAATATAAAGACTAGTCAATAATAGAATTTATTCTTTATTTATCAAATTTTTTTTATATTAAAAAATTATATTATTATCAATAATATCTAAAAGACAATTTTTAAAAATATTAAGATAATTTTCAGAATTTAAGATCTTTTTAACTAACTGAAGTTGATATTCATAAGAATTTATTACAGATTGAACAAATAAATAAAGGGTAAATAATAGGTAAATAACAGAAAAAAAAATTTGTCATTATTCTACTCTATATCTGCCAAAGAATAACAATATAATAGCAGTATAATAGCAAAATAATAATATAATAATAGGAGGTTTGTTTATATAAGTAATATAATAATAATATTATAGCAAAATAATAGAACAGTTCTATTTTGGAAATATTAAAAATAGCAGAAGAGTTCTTTAAAATAAACAATATAAAATAAACAGATCTAAATCAAAACTGATAATAATAAATAGGAAAATTAAAAAAAAAAGTAATAATATTTAAAAAAAATAAAATAATAGAAAATCAAGAAACAAGATAGTTTGTTCTTTGAAAATCTGATTAAACAACAGAATGTAAGAAGTTCTAGTAAAAAAAAAAAACAAAAAAATTATAAGACAAACAATAAGAGATCTTAAGTACAAGAAAATAACAATAAGTCAAATAGTATACATAAACAATATAGTAATAATACTAAAATTAAGTTACATGTTACAATTAACAAAAATATTAAAGAAAAAAATAAATGAAGTACATTAATTAATGATATATCTAACAAAACAAAAAAGTAACTTACTATAAATATTAGAGAACTATATAATAGAATACAAGAATCTGAGCAGCTACAAAACATTATAATAAGAATTAACAATAAAATATGTAGAAGGTCTGTTAGCAAGACTCAATATAAAAGATAAATTAGGACAGTTAATAAAATTAAAAATAATGTAAGGCTACCAAAGAATAGAATTAACAAAAGATATATAAAAATTAAAGAAGTTGTTAGAAGATAGATCATATTGAAAGAACAATTTAGTCTGTTTGATAATAGGTAAAGCAAAAAGCTAAAAATAACTATAAGTACAAAAAATAAGCTATAAACAACAAGTGTCTATAATTATAAAATAGCTAAATTACTAGAAACATGACTTTGAAAAATAAGTAAAACCAAAATAAATGAAATAGACCTAATATATTAAACTAACTATTCGATACAAAAAATGAAAGACTAATAACATAACAGTAATTTAAAACTTATCAAAAATAATTAAATAAAATTAAAAAAAAACAAAATAGTTCAAAAAGGTAGAAGCAAGAATGCTTAATAAACTAGAAAGTAAAGAGGTTAAAGAACCCTTCAAACCAAATAAACACAACATATAAGCAATAAAGATAAAATAGAAAATTTGTCAAAAAATAGAATAGATTTTATATGATACAAAAAATAACAAACAACTAGAGAAAGTAATTAGAAAAAAAAAGAAAAAGATACTAATAGAATATTGGTAAATGCAAAGTATAAAAAGTGATATAGTAACCAAAATTAGCAAATATAATAGGTATATAAGCAAAGAAGAAACAGTAAAAAACAGCAATCAATATTGAATAAGAATTAACAACAAGATAAAAATGATCCTAAATATATTAATAGGAAAAAGCAACAATATAATCAAGACAATAACAAACTAATTAACAGAGTATACAAAAACAGAAGGGTTGAAAAAAATAAACAGAAATTAACAAAACTTAGAATACTAGAAGATCTAGAAATAGAGCTAATTAAAAAGCAAAAGCTAAGAGAGAATATTGTTCAAGAAATAATAGAAACTTTGAAGAAAAATATATTAAGAAATAAGAACAAGTATAAAATATATACTAATAGTATAGCAAATAGACAGAATAAAAAAAATACAATATAAAAACATAAATATAGAATAGGTACAAATAAGTAAAATACAAGATCAGTTAGAAAAAAATAATATTAGAAGTAAAAAAGTGATCAATATTAATGATAGCTAAGTTATTAGCAATATAGGCAGCAATTTTAACTATATCAAAAGAAAAAAAACTAGAAATATTTACAGACAGTAATGCTGCAATTAGAAGCATTAGTAGAGAATTAAAATATATGAATAAAAATAGAATTCTTAAAAGAAAAAATTCTTTGTAAATAGTAAAAATAATTATTCTAATTAGAACAAAAAATATACAAATAGAGTGGTTTAAAGTAAAAAGTTATAGCAAAGACAAATAGAATAGTAAAGCTGACAGTCTTGCAAAGAAAGAGACATTAAGCAAAAAAATAATAGATATAGAAAAGTTAGTTATAAAGAAATAGAGTACTGCCTAAAATAAAAAAACAAATAAATAGAAATGCTAGCAAGACTTCTATATAAGCTAGTAACAAATGACAGACTAGGTGCAGAGTAAAGAGAAACAACAGTAATTAAGAATTTAAAACTAGTAACAAAAGTAATGATTTATAATTAGATATATTTTTGAAAAAGACTAAAGTCAATTAAAGAAGTATATTGTATAACAAGAAGAAGCAATATAAGAAGAAACACTTTTATAAAATATATATTAAACAAACTTTTAATAATAAAAGAACTCAACAGAAGAAGCCAAGATCTATATGCAAATACAGAATGCCAAGTATGTTAAAACAAAATCAAAAAAAACACAAGAGTATCTGGCATCATGCAAGGAACAAGCAAGCCTTTAAAAAAAAATACAGAAAGTATTTATTGCAACAGCATAGAAAGGATTAAGAGAAAAAGAAAAAACCAGAGTTTTATCTTATATATTATATATAGTGCATTTTGGAAAAACAGAAACAGACAAAATAGAAATAAGAAAAGCACAAATTAAGGGCCTAATTTTAAAAATGACTTAAGACAAATTAGCACAGCTTCTAAATACAAGAATAAACTAACAATTTGTAAATATATTAGCAGCAACAGTCTAGAATACTTTTTATGAGCAAGTTTAAAAAACATAATATAAAAAAGTTAATAAATAGAAAAAAAAAACAAAAATAATTAGCAAAATGAAAAAAAAATCCAAAAGAAGAAAAACTCAAATAAAAAGAAAAAGACTAGTTAGTAAAAAATAAAAGAAAGAAAAACAAAAACAAAAAAAAAAAGTGAATTGAAGATGAAACTAGAAAAACAATTTTGAGATTTGTCATAAAAGAAGAAAAAAACCCTTTTATTATGGACTTTAAGTAGTTAGACAAGCAGCTTAGTTCTGTTTGAAGTAATGTAGCAGATTGTACATAGATGTTATTAGAGTAGCTAGGTAATGCTAAACTTAGTTGTTAGATAAATTTATATAAATGCAATAGTAATTTTAAGAATCTTAATAAAATACTAGTACTTAGATACTATTAGAGTGGTTAGGTAATGCTAAACTTAGTTGTTAAGTAAATCTATATAATTACAATAATAATTTTAAGAATCTTAATAAAGTACTAACATGATTACTTAAGAAAAAAATAAAAATAAAAATAAAACAGGTTTATTATTTTACTTTTAGTTACAAAGACTAAAAGTAAAATAATAAAACTGTTTTATTATTTTTTGTTATTATATTACTATTATGTTATTTATATTAACAAAGTTTTTATTATTTTACTATTATTCTGCTATTATACTACTATTATGCTATTATTATTTGACAGATATAGAGTAGAATAATGACAAATTTTTTTTCTGTTATTTATCTATTATTTATTCTTTATTTATTTGTTTGATCTGTGTAATATTAGTATTAGAGATAATCTAATAAGAATCATAGTACAAAAAAGTTAAATAGACAATATCTATAGTTAAATTGCAAATATGATAGCTAGTATAGAATCTATATATAGATAAACTATTTAAATTAGATACTAAAAATGTATATATAACTAGATATACTCTCTAATATAAGGTAGCTTTTTTAAAATATTTAGCTATAAACTTCTATAGTTTACTATACTAAATAAAAAGTACTAGCATAAAAAAACTAATTTAATATATAAAAAAATATTAGATTTTAATAAAAAAAAGAACTTAAAATAAATAAACAATAAATTAAAAAAAAAATTATAATTTAAAAAAAAATATAATAGAGTTAAATTAAAAAAGTTAGAATTAAATTTAGTTAAAATAAAAGAATATAATAATAATAAATAAGAATATAGTAACTTAGTGAAGCAGATAAATTGTTAATCTTCTAAGTAGTAGATTAAGTGTTTAAATCTTATTAATAGCAAAAATTTAGATAATTATCTATGTAATATTTATATTATAGCAAATATTTCTAATAATTAGGTTAAGATATCTGTAATAGTAGTTATACTAGCATAACTAGCAGATTATGAAGTATTTGTATAACTGGTTATACAAAGAAATACAAACTTGTATCAGATAATGCAAACTTTAAATAAGTTCTTATAGCTGTGCAAATCTGTTAAAATTAAAAACCAAAAAGTTTATTTAAAAAAATCTAAGTATAAAGGTAATACAGATTTTCAATAATACTACTATAAAGGCTAGACTACTAAAAACAAATACCAATATTAAAGTATCTAAACAGGCAAGATTTTCTGAATTGAAAGTCTCAGAAATACTACCAACTAGGTTGTTAAAATAAACTGAAGAAAATAATATTAAGCTAACCTAATATATTAATAAACTAATTATAGTTCTATATAAGATATCTAAATTGAAAGTTTAGTAAACAAACAGGAGTATACTAAAGTACTAGGAATATGTTGTAAAGTAGATACTAAGATTTGAGTAAACTTTATAAGGGCATAGTAGTTAAAAATAAAAACTCTAACTGCAAATATTGGTTCTGCTATAGTAATACCTAGATCAGTTGTAAAAATAGATACAGAAAGCTTACCTCAAAAATAAAATAGTTCTAAAGTTAGGATAATGACTTGGGCATAACTTAGTAATATAAACACAGGTGTAGGTTCAAAGGATTTAAAATAAAATATTCAAACAGAAGTGTTAGATATAGCAATTGATAAAAAACTTTTAGGTGAACTTCTTAAATAAGTAATATAGAAAAGTTAAATATATAACCAATTGTACACTCTTTTTGTAATAGTTTATAAAATTATATTATTAAAAAAGTTCTTAAAAATCAAAAGACCAAAAAGGTTATTTTAAAAAAAAAATAATAATAACAATAAATAAAATAACAAAATAAATAAATTACAAAAAAAAAAAATATATAAATAACTTAGATAGAATTATAAACATGTTTTTATTAAACTCAAATCTATTATTTTGCTAAAAAATAATATTTATAAAAAGATTAATAAAACAATTTATTAAAGATATTTTAGATTTAGAGAATAGCAATTCTAATCTAGTAGTTGAGTTGTTATTCTCCAAATAACAGATCTAAAGTTCAAATCCTACTTATGCCAAAATTTGAAAATTAACCTATAGTATAACAAACTATCTTTTGTTGATTAGTTGGATTTAGTTATGATCTGTAATCTTAGATATACCAAGTTGAGTTCTATCTGTTATATGATAACTCAAGGTATTTATATAAAGTGTAATATTATATATATATAAAGAAATATTAATAACTGATGTTGCATAAAATTTGGTGCAAACCTATAATAAGACTACTAAATACAGAAAACTAAGAAACTGAAAAGACAGAATTTTACTTGAAAATTTCTAAGTAAAGAGGTAACACAAACTTTTGATAATGCTATTGGACTAATAAAAGTCTACAAAACTTCAATAAGAAATAGGCAAACATGCAATCAGATGACAAAATATATAGAGAAATATATAACCAATTAGGCCACTAGAACTATCAAAGGAAAAGAATACCAAAGATATACTGTATCAGGCCATCTAAATTGGAAATTTGGTAAGTCTGTTAGATTCTAAGTTGGATACTAGAGAAATAAAAAGAAGAAATCAGAAAGCTAGATATCAGAATTTGAATAAACTTTATAAAGATAGAAATAGTATAGTATAATAGTTAAACAGATAACCTCTGTGATTGCAAGTGTTAGATAACTAAAACATGTTGCATAAAACTAGGTCAGTATGTATGAGATATAAAGACTCTAGTAAGTCTCTTGTTAAGGATAAAGTAGTTTTAAGATATCAATAAACATTAGGAACTTGAATGAGTATAGCTTTAAGATGTTCCTATAATACATAATAGATTGCATATACAGAGGGTTTAAATAGACAAGACTCCTAGCTGGCTTGCAAGTATGACATTTAGTATAAAACTTATATAGCAATATATAAGCAAATTACTTAAATTAGGCACCAAAATTGCATATATGCCTAATTGTAACCTTCTATATAAGGGAGCTCCTGGTGGCATCTGTGTTCTATAACTTAAATAAAACAGTTACAATTCAAAAATAAAAAACTTTAACATAAAAAAAAATATTTTGGATTTTAAAGTTGATACAAATTGAAGATTTATATTATTAGTTTAAAAATTAAACTAAATAAAAGAAAAAAAGCACAATTAGTTAATATAGTAAAGAAAATCAAAAACTAAATTAGAGACAAATATATAAATATAAAGAAAAAAAATTACAATACTAATTAAATATATTAACAAAAAGCTACCAGTACTAAAAACTTTAACAAAAAGATATTTAGATATATACAAAATTCATATTGCATTTTATATAATAAGAACAAAAAAAAATCAAAAATATCTAATAATATATAAAATTTATAAAAAAAAAAGTTGAAATAACAAATTTGACTATTAATTTGACTTGAACAGTGTTTTAAAAGAAATCTGTAAAAAAACAAGCAAAGTAAAATTAATAAAATTTTGTAAAAAGTTTTAATAAAAAAAAAGCTAAATGTAAATTTAAAAATATTAGTAAGCTAATACAAAAAAGATTAAAACATTATTACAAAACCTTATTCAAATTTTTAAAAAATTAAAAAGTTTATAACTATTTAGATAAATGCAACATAAAATAGCTTTTTTAAAAATATATAAAAAAATATTATAAAATTATAACTAATTAAAAAAAACAGATAAAATTAGTTTTATAAATAAAAAATAAAATAAAAACATAATAAAAAATAATATAATTAGCAGTTAGACATATAAGAAAGCTATCATCTTTATTGAACAACTTGCCTATCTAATCAATTATTATATAGTCTCATAAATATCTTACTATAATATACTTTTAATATATATATATTTTTTTTATCTTTATCAGCTATAATAGTTATTAATCAGAAGTTTATTTATAACAGTTTAGTATAAACAATATACAAATATAACTTTATCTAACTCTTGTGCTATTATTATATAGTTATCACAATTGGCACTTATAAGCAACTTGTTGTATCAAACTTGCTAAAGTTTAGATCAAGCTCATTTATCTGCTATTCTATAATTAAACAATACCAATCTAATACTATTTGTTTATAGAAAGATAAAAAACTTCTTGTTAAAAAAAGAATGTACTAAAAAAAATATATAAAGAAGAAACACAAAAAAAAAAAATATTAAGAAATAAAAGAGAAGAGAAGTACTAACACAAGGTCAGACAGACAGTTACAAATTGCAAAAACTGTGTCAATTTACTAAAAATTATATATTAATAAATACAGTAATCTTTATTTTATCTTTATTTAATTAATATATTTAATACTAAAGCTTATATTCTAATAAAAACAATTTAAACAAAACTGAACTAGCAAAGAATTTTCTATATATCAGACATTCTGACTCCTTGTTATTAGATCTATCTTTATATATAAATTATTATACTTTTTATCAGATCTTACATTTTAACACTTGTCACATTTTTGACTAATTAACTTATTTTTTGCCAAATATCTTCAATTTCATTTTTTTTTTCAAAGCAAGTATACTCATACTTTATCTACAATACAGGTTTTTTCAAAATAGAACTGATAAACAATTCCAATTTAAAAAGATTAACAATACCAATTTTGATAAAAGTAAGCCAAATTGTCTGCTTTTTAATAAAAATTTCTTGAAAAAAAAGTGAAAAGAAAATTTCTTAGAGCACTAACTATAATAATTATAAAAGTATACATACTACTATTTTTACTATTGCTCAAATATAGCTTGACAAACACTTTCTTAATTGTAGCCAAAATTATTTTTTTAATAATTCTATAAACTTCTATCAAAAAGCTAAATTCACAAAAAGCTGTTTTTTTTAACTTTTTTTTATATTGCTTATATGCAATTTGAAACTCTTAAATCTAAACACTATATAGTAAAGCTTTGTTAAGTATAAACATACTAACTATATAATATTTATAGATTAGTATATTGTGAGATCCAATAATGTAACATAAATACTCTGCTAAGACCTTACATGAGAATAGGTATAATAATCAATTCCTTGATATAGATATTTTAGCAATTAATTGCATTAATGTAATTAATTAAATAAATCAAGGAAGCAAAATTAATTAGAGAAAAAGGATTAATTAGAGAAAGAGAATTTATTAAGTAAATAGGTTTAAGTAAATAAATTAAAGAAATTGAATTAAAGAGTTTAATGAAATTAATATAATTAATGAAGTTATAATAAAAAGGATATTATAAATAAAGACTGAAATGGCCCTTTGAAGCAGTACATCTTGTTTGCTTTATTAAATAATAAGTCTCAATACACTATATTGTATATAATAAACACTAACACTATTACTATTACAAACCCTATGAACCTCTATAATATTATTGTTTAAGCTAAAGTATAGCATCGTAAGTAGCCAATTACTACAATTACAGTTACTACATATATTTTTACAAAGGTTTTTTAAAACCGTAATTGAAGTAATATTTACTACATGTAGCAATATTTACTACATATAGTAAATATTACTATATGTAGTAAATCTTACTACATGTAGTAATATTTACTACATGTAGTAAATATTACTACATGTACGTAATATATAAATATATTTTTAGCTGCCTATGAAAGAACAAGATCAGATATAACGTGAAAATCATACTTAAAAAAAATGCAGTTGATAACTCAAAGTTTTAACTATGCAATTACTTTCTGCATTCTAATAAAAATCTTCTTTGTAAAATTTTGATATAGAGCATGCTCTATTGTAATCTCTATTCTGCTCTAATATTAGGTTTTAGTACTTCCAAATATTACGCATATTAAAGTTAAGATCTGATCGATGTATATTTGTAGATCTTTCATAGTCTTACTGGGTAGCTTATATTATTATTATAATGAATGCCTATCCTGTATTGACCTGTGCCTAATTTCAAGTATATTCATGTGTATTATCTCACTATACAGGTTAAATTTTTAAACCTAATATATATTTTTAAAATGATGCATAATGTAGCTCGAAATAATTCAAGTTCTTGATCAGATATTTGATTTTTTTTTTATATGTTAAAATTATTGCTTATAAATAATATGCATGAAGTATAAGGTCTCACATGTAATCCTAAAAATGATTAGTATAATAATATAAAATATACTAAAATGATATCATAAAAATCGAAGTACTTGAAAGTATTTAGCTTTGTATATTTAAAATCTAGTTGAATAATATTTGAAAGAATAGTTATTTTTGTGAACTGTCTGAGTTTGTTATGCTCAAAACCCCAACCAGTTCTAACAGAAATTAGCCTTAGAATATATAAATAAACTCAAATATATGGTGTTCAATAAATTGATACTGGAATTCGCAAATTTTTAAAAAATAAAATTTTTTTTTTTTAAAATTTTGTCTGGTAAACAAAATTAAAACTACGATATTCATAATTTAGGCACAAAAAAATAATCCAAAAGTGTGTTCATGGAAGTTTACTATACAATGCTTCAAAGTTATCATATTAACTAAACAAAGGCTTTTTGACAATAAACCACTAAATTCACTTCTATAACTTGTGATTGTTTTATTAATTCTAATCTGATCTATCTCCTATTCATTATTTAATTTTAATTACATAAAAAAATTGAATTAGACATAAAATCTTATGTAGTAGTTTATTTAAGATAATATATTAATACATTATCTTTATCTAGCCTGAATTTTTTATCAGGTAAAAATTTCATCAACTAAACTATCTATATTGTAATCATAATTTGGATTTTCTTCAACTACATCCTCAGAACCCAATTTGGCATTGTTGTTTTTACTATTTTCTCTAAAAATTTCATAATTAAAATCAAATGCTTCTTCTAATTTCAAAATTTCATCAAGCGATTTAAACCCTACTTCACTAACTCCAACATAATCTTTATCGAAATCTTCATTGGAGTCATTACTATTTAACTCTCCAGTTTCATTTGCTACGATTAAAATATCTTCTAAAGTAAGTTCATGGTCAATGTAAGAAATTTTTTCTTTGGCGTGTGTTATATAATATCAGTGAATCTTTGCTAGTCCTTCTACTTTTTCAAATACTAAATTGGTTCTTTTTTTGCCATAGATCCATCTTAAAGTAGAAAAAACTCTTTCACAAGAAGCTGAATGTGGTGTAATGGTAAGAAGCTTAATTGCTAAAACAGAAAGATGATCATGAACATCCTCAATTAATTTCCACCATGTTTGCAATGTTTAACAATCAGCTTCAAATGAATCATTAAAAGGTGATTCATTATCTTTGTAGGAAGCAAGTTGTCCTAAAAGTTTTCGGCAAGAGCTTTCACTATTACCCAAAGCTTTCCATAAAGTACTTATGTATTTTGCAATTTTTTTATATTAACCTCATTTAAAACCATAATCTAATATATATTGTATTTAAAATAATAGTTACTACAATAAATAAATATATATATAATTTATAAAATATACCTTTAAATTTTGGATGTAACAAATAAGCCAACTGATATATGTTATTATTAAACTCTAAAAGCCGTCTATTAATAGAAGTGATACAATGTCTCTGAAAACTAGTGTGTTGGTCTTGGGGTATCTGATAAATTGTAGCTGCCAATTCGATTAAATGAATAAAACAGTCTGCAAGTGTTGACTCTCGACTTTCAAGTTGAATAATAGATTCTTTAATAGGTCGTAAAATAGTAGTTATAAAATCCAAGTCATCATAAAATCCCTCTCTATTTAGAATCGAATATACTTCATTATTTGAAATAACGTCTGGATTATGTTCTAAAATCTTTAAACATACAGATAGTTAGTTTTAACTTTGGTTTAGTAATATCATTATTCAAATTCATTGTTGTATCAAATCTTCAATATCGAGTGTTTACTGTAAAGTTATGATTTTTTAATGTAAATATAACTTACTCGAACAAATGCAACTTTTAGATGTAGAATTGAACAAATCGCATCGTAATAGCTTGACCAACGAGTTGCAACATATCGTTTAATACCTCCACCTACTATGTTATTAATTTGAATTTCATTTTCAAGTGCTGAATTAGCTACATGAGATGTTTTAAAAAATTGAGCAACCAATGTTGCTTGAGATAAAATGTGTTTAGCAAAAGATTCTTTCATAATATTTTTACAAATAAGATTTAACCAATGGGCTATATATGGCACGTTCATTATATTGGAGAATTTTTCTGTAATCATTCGCCTTGCTGCTACAATATTTGTACCACCATCACTAACTATTGCACAAATTTTTTTTGTTTCAATTTGAGTAATTATTTTTTCAATTTCTTGTGTAAGAAATTCTGCTGTATGTCTTGAATCCAAATAATTATGTAAAGCATATAAATGCTCTTTTCGATCGGGTGTTAATAGCAAAAAATTCCAAATGGATCAGCCTCATGGATCTGTCCAACCATCCAGCGCTATAAAAAAATAAATATAAATAACATATTATATACCATATTTAAATTTTAAAAATAAAATTTTATACTCCAAAAAAAAAATAATACATTTACATACCAAGGGTAATATTTTTTTTGGTTTGCAATTCATTTTTCATTTTTGCTTCCACTTTGATTAGTTGCTTATTAAAAATTTTTCCTGCAAGTGTTTTAGAACTTGGGATTTTAAAACCCGGTTTAAGATCCTGAATCCATGCACAAACAATTTTATTTTTAGCAGCATTAAATGAAATACCCGCACAAATAAATGCAAGGCACATGCCATTTTCTAAGTGCTTTTGTCTTTTTGAAGGTATTTCTTGATTTTTGACATATTTAAGAAGATCTTCTTTATTTTTAGAATTTGTTTTTCATTTCTTAGTTGCATTCTGATTTTCATTGTCTTCAGTTAATTGCTTGAAATAAAAAAATTGGGCATCTGTTGGAGCATTAGGACAAGTGCATGCAATGTGCAATTTGAAAGTTGATATATCTCCGCGCTGCCACTTTTGTGAACAGTGCTTGCAACTAGCTGAATAATGTCCACCTTGTTTCTTTTCTATTTGGTTAAAATGATTCCAAACAGGATTAAAAGGTCTACCAGATGCTTTTTGTTGTTTATTACTACTAGCTGTTTCAGAACTAGAAGCCAAAACGGATTCTTCATCATCAATATCATTAGATGACATTTTTGAAAAAAAGATTATCATTATGTGAAATCTAATGCAAAAATTTTTGATATTGATCATTATCATTATGTAATATACAAAAATTACCTAGTTACTGGTAGAGACAAATCAATTCATCATCTCTATTGATTGATCAGTTTTTACTATACTAAATATATAATAATCGCTGTCAAATAATATGTTTCATCAATATTTTTCGGCAGATTTTACAATATTTGAATATTTTACATTCATCTCATCAATCCTATTTCATTAAAATAATGAATTCAAATCTGAATACTCAATTAAAACTATCTATATTAACAGAATTTTGATGATGAATAAATACCTTATTTTTATCTTTTTCTACTTTAATTCTTTACTGTAATAATTCTTAATAATATTCGGCGCTTCATGTTTATCCTTTTTACCACTAACTACTCTATAAGACCTCATAATAAATAAATACCTTTTAATGATAATTGTTTTTTGTTCTAATTCTAATATCTTTCTCGACAACAATATCCAATATTAAATTAACTGTAAGTATTTTTCATATTAGATCTTTGATAAATTTCAAATGTTTTTTTCCACTCCAATTCCTCATATACATTCTATTTTCATTCTAATATTACCAAATTTTTATAATATCCAAATGTTCATCTTTGTTATCCACTATTTCTTTAACATAATAAAGTCTAAGATTTAATGTTTTATGAATATCTTATACTCGTCTTTGTCCGCTGTGATAACCATTTTAGTAGATTTTTAATCATGCTCAAATGTCCCACATTCATCCTAATTTCTTCTCAATAATAGCATTCAAGATTACCTTATACACATCCATTTCCTTTATAATAAAAAAAACCATTGTATGGTTGGTTATTAAGTAGACTTTTGTCAACTTAAAAATTTAGTTCTAATTCGTCTTGTTTGTCTTATGCCACTAACATAGTATTATTTTTTATTATTTTATCCTTTGCTACAATATACTAACGACACCTTTATTAACTAGCAACCTATACCCTCACCCATGCCCCACGGTTATGTAACAAGGTTGGTATTTATTCTATATTACTTGCAAAAATAATTTAGCTTATTAGCCCCATAATCATATTTATATGTAATTTTTGACTATCGCATTTTACGTACTATATTTATTTTACTACAAAAATATGATTACAAATATGCATTTATTAAATAAACAAATAAACTTTGCATGGATAGACTCCACTGATCTAACCGATATATTCTTATAACCCATCAGGGTTCAATTATTCATTTTTTTGTTTTCTTCTATCTTTACAACAAGTACGCTACATTTTCCCAATTAGATACTATTATATATGCTAGTAAAAACTGCCGAAATGAAGACAAAAATAGTAATGCATGTTTAACTAATTCCTACGTATGTACATATATTGTAAAGGTCAAACTTGCTCCAGAAATTACTGCGGCTCCGACATGGTACGATCTAGTGTCCAGAATTCTGCTACCCTAACTGAAAAATTCTGCTGCAATTTCTGTTAAATTTGCAGATTCTGCGGTGATGTATAAACAAAATTATGACAAAAAGAAATTCTAAAGAGAATTCCAATTTCATCACAATAGGCATATTCACCAATAATGTTCTGCACAGATTCTGCCACCGCAGATTTCTAGACACTCTAGTATGTACAATCGTCGATTTTTACTTTTTTTGCTATTTTATTTGTTATTTTTATTTTGGAAGTGATCATCAAAAGAATAGTGTCAATAAGAAAATTAGTTATCGATTTTTAGTCTGTAAAAATCGTGTATATAAGCAACGAAAATTACCTTGAATAAAAAAAAAACTCAAGTTTGGAGTTTGAAAGCTTCGAAATATCAAGCCTTTTATTCGTTTATTTTATTTGTCTCTATTCTGGTTAGCCCTGAATCGAAAAATCAATTGTTGTTGTTTATTTCTTGTCCCTGTGAATCTTTTTGAAATTCGTATTTTTATCTTGAATAAGAAAAAGAGAAAGTATCGATTAGTAATCAAATCCCTTTAAATAGATTACCCAATACAAAATTAAAAGCATACTTATCTGAACCCAGAATCACCTTTTCAAGCCTCCTTAACCTTAATTACTCAGACCAAGTCTTTCCACGCCTTGATCGAAGCCTTACCACTATTAGAGTTTGGTTTGAGTTGTATAGTTATATTAATATAGTGTTGAGTGTGTTAGTGTAGAGTTGCCATTATTTTCACCCAGCAATTATTTAGATGCAGCTAACACTTTTTCAACGTACGTACATACATTGGAAGGGGAAAATTGGTACTGGAACTGATAGGTGTCGAGTATCAGTATACTAATAGCAACTAAAATACATACTACGTACTCTAGGATGAGTAATTATTGGAGCTCTAGGTTATGTCACGAAATTAGAATTTATATGAACTTTACTTTTCTGAAGGGAATTTGCAAAGTAAAACACTTTATAGTGTTGAATTTTAACTAATTAATTCAAGGTAAAAAGTTATGTATATATATATATTTGTTATTATAGAATTTTCTAACACATCTGTCTATTTGTTGTATTTGCTAGATTTGTCTATTTGTTGATTTATCTATTTGTTGTATCTGCCAGATCTAATAATCAATTTCTTTTTACAGACTATACATATATATACGTATACTGTATATATATATATTAATACTTACTACATTAGTGATACTTACTACATGTAGGAATAATTACTACATGTAGTAATCATTACTACATGTAGTAATCATTACTACATGTAGTAATAATTATTACTATATGTAATAATAATTACTACATGTAGTAATTATTACTACATGTAGTAATAATTACTATAGGTAGTAATCATTACTATGTGTAGTAATTATTACTACGTGTAGTAATAATTATTACTATATGTAGTAATGATTACTACATGTAGTAATTATTATTACATGTAATCACACTCTTTCCACTGATCCCTAATTTAGGAAAAAACCCAAAAAGTACAAAGCTAAAAATACAATGAAAAGTAGTATAGCAAGCACTTATTATAGTATTAGGAAAAGCTCCTAGTATCAGAAGCCATCATTGCTTTATTAGA
>CAJVQA010001740.1:0-24268 GCA_910591915.1 Cetraspora pellucida
TTATTAAGTACTTAGAGATTTATTCTATTAATTAATTTATATTAATAAACTTTCTGTTATTAGTCAAAATTTTATTTTAAATTAATTTTACTTTATCATAATTAAATATAATTCTATTATTATTTTTTATTTTAATGTAGTTTAAAATATTTAAATTATTTCTAAATATTTTGAAATGTTTTGTGTTCTTCTAATAATTTTTAAATTTATTTTATCTTATTTGCCCTTCACATATTTAGATAATTCTTTTACTATATTTCAAAATATTTTCACTGCATAATAATTTTGAAAAATTATTTCGCAATATTTCAAAAGAATTTGCATAGTGCAATAATTTCAAAATTTATTTCACAATATTTCAAAATATTTTGCGTTTTACAAAAATTTTGAAATATTTTCATATTATTTCAAAATTTTTATGCTATGCAAATTCTTTCAAAATATTTCACATCTATAATTTTGCTAATGTAATTATAACATCTTGCCAGTTATATATAGAGCCAATTCTTGAGTATGAATGTAATATGATCTTTTTGATAAATAGTTAAAAATGCTAGATTATTAATTTTACCTTCAAAATAGAAATGTTTTAATTTTAGTTGATAATGCATTTTGTTATTATAATTCAAACAGTATTTTACTAATTTCTAATTTTAATAATAATAGTTATAAAGAAGAAACTGAATTAGCAAAAACATCTGTATTTAGAATTAGTAACATAAGATTATTTACTTTACAAAATAATCAGAGTTAAGCTTATAGTGGTTGAAGTTGTCCTTATACAATTCTTAATCTTATTGGCCTCTAGTTAACTAATATTAAGCTTCATTTTCTTTTACCTAACATTACTACATCTTTAATCAATGAATGCAGACATTATCAAGTGTTTTAAATCAAAATACAAACAAAAATATATTCAATATCTTCTTATTCAGTTTGAACAAGATAAAGATATACAAAAATAAGTTAAAAATATCAAGTGCTACAAATTAAAAACCTGAAACTGAATATATAAATATTATATATTCAGTTCTAGGTTTTTAATTTAAAGCACTCAATATAAGTATAATGTTGTATATCAAATTAATATTTAAGTTAGATTAAAATATAGTCATATTTTCTTAAATGCACTTACCTTGGGACTATAGTAAAAAAAAACAAAATGTGCATTTAGAAGAGGTGTACACTTAAAAAGATTAAAATTTATAGTTATTATATTATTTGGAACCAAGAGAGAGTGTACACTTAAAGAGGTTTTTTATATACTATACACTTAGGATGTGTGCACTTAGGGGGTGCAACTGTAATTATAATTTCACTAATAGTAATTTTATCATATCACTACTTGCTAATATCTACCCTTACTTTAACATAAGCTTCTATTCTAATCTTAATAAAACTACAATATTTAAATTTTGATCTGACATAAATTTTAATAATACACAATATTATTAAGATATATTTACTATTTAATTAAAATAAAATTTTAAAAAAAAACTTATTATTAGAGATGCAATTTACTATATTGCAAAGTCTTAGAATAAAGTTAGTGAAACAACAATAATGAATTGTTGAAAAAAACTAAAATCTTGCTTTCTATTAATTATAAAGAAATACAACATGTAACAAGCTTTTATGATATTTTTATCAAACAAGAAAATAATAATATTGAGTTGTCAGTTGCTGATTTGAACTCATCAGTTCTGCTTTAGATCAACAAGTATCTTGAACTTAATAACTTGTATATTCCTATAGTAAAAGAATTAAGTAATACTGAAATTATTAAGTTTAGTAATAACAGAACAGCAGCATAAAAAACATAATTCAGATAATTCAGATAAAGAGTCTTTAATAATTTTAGTTTCAAAAGAATTAGTAGGTCTAAAAAAATTTTTAAATTTTTTAAACAACAAACAGATCAAAATTTTAAATCAAAAGATTTAGATGTTTTTCAAAAATATTTATCTATAATGAGGTATAAGGATGTAAAATTAAAAAAGCAAAGTTCTATTATGAATTTTTTTATATTTAAAGAAACAAGCTGAAAAGATAGTATTAAAAAAATTCAGAACAATCACTTTTTGAATTTTTTTTAGTACATTTCTTAATTTTTAATAATTTTTTTCATTTATAGTACATGTAATTCTTTATGTCTATTTTTGATAAGTTCTATCATAATTGTTTACTTATTTATTTTGCTTAAATAGTTTTTTTTATTACTATATCTATTTTTTATTCAACTATGCTATTAATTTTTAGTAAGTAACTATACATTTACAACATCTAATTCGATTTATAATTATTTATTAAAATGCATAAGCAATATTATACTAGTTAAAAATAGTTTGTCTATGTAATATACTTTTAGTAAGTTCAAATAATAATTCATATTTCTAACTTGGTTTGTATTGTACATACTGTATATATTCTTATTTTTTATTTATAAAGTATTAGTTTAGTGTGCAAATAGTTTTTTATATTATTCATACTCAGTAAGTTTATCAACTTACTTATATTATATTATCTAATTCTATTTTTATTTATTTTATTTATTTATTATTTATTTAATTATACTGTATTTTTTTTTTTTGTATGTTAGTTCTTCATATCTGTTCACTTTAGTAAGTTTACCCAATTCAATATTTATTATTTAATTAATTATTGATTTGTTTAAATGCCAAGTAATCCTAATTATTTTTAATATTAGTTCAATACTTTAGTGGTTCCTTTGACTATTAATTTTTCAGTATTTATACTTATTGTTGACTTAGACTTTAATGGCTACTAAATAAAATATGTATTTAATTAAAATAATTTTTGAATACACAAAATATACTGTATATGTTACTTATTTTCAGTAAGTTAAAATTTAATTTGCATTTTTATATTTTAAATGCTTATACAATTCTTTTTACTTACTTATGCTTTCACAAGTTTTACAATAATTAATTCAGATTGCAAGTGGTTTTTTATACTATTCATCTTTGGTAATTTAATTAATTTTTCTTATTTTACAGTATTCATATTTCTATATTTATTTAATGTTAATGGCTTATTATTTCTGTTATTGTAATAAGTTAATTCAATTTATATTTATTGTATATTCTTATAAAAACAAGATTTCTAATACTGGTATAAATAGCTTTTTATTCATTTTTTCATTCACTTTACAAATTTAATCAATTCAGAGTTCAAATAATAATTTCTATTATTTAATTTTGGTTAATTGAGTATAATGACTTTTTTATATATAATGATTCTTACTTATTTTTCTTTATATATTTTTATTTAGAAATAAGTTTAACAAACTTTTATTAAATTATTTAAATATGTTCTCATTTATTAATTAATTTAATTTAGTACAGTATTAGGCAAAAATTATTCGAATATTTTTGTTAATATTGATGGTTTTAAATTTTAAGTAAGTTTAATAAATATTTTGATTTGCTGCTGTAATTAAGTTCAATAATTATCTTTACAAATAAAAAATGTCTAAAATTGTATATGATTATATATAATTTGCAGTTTGGAATTAAAAAAAGTTTGTTATATAATTGCTACATTTTAGATTATAATACTTTTATATCAGTTATAAATTTAAAATTTTGGATCCATTATTTTTAAAGTTCTTATATTCAGAGCTTACTACAATTAAGTTAAAGTTTGAATTTATTTAAGTTTGGAGTTTGTTAAGATTGGTTAAAGTATCACTTATTGTATTTTTTTTTTACATTTGAGTAAAAACCTGCTAAGCGAATATTAAAATTTATTACTGTAACAGATTTATTACATCGTTTTAATGTAATAAGTTCACTACAGTGATAAGTTTAATATTCACTTACAGGGTTTTTTTACTTTTTAGTTGAGTAAGAAAAACGACGCTGATTGGATAAATGTCATGTGATAGTGCGGATGAACCCCATATACAATCACACCCCTCTATAATCACCATATTTGTGTGCACCCATTTGTGTAATTATAGAGGGGGATGACTGTAGTCTACCTGACCCCTGCTTCTTAGTGTGTTTTTTGAGATATAGCCCCTAGGTGATGATCACCATAGGTTATAGTTAGTAATATTCATGTAAAAAATATCAATTTAAAAAAGATTATCATACATAGTGCAACCAATCAAAATGCCAAAAAAGGTGGGTGAAAACTAGTAAATGTGTTGATCACAAAGGTTATAATCGATACAGAAATGATTTTTCGAAATATTCTTTCAAAAAATTTTCCAAACCGACTCCTTTATAGCTCTTTACAACCGACCATACGTCCTCATGAAACAACCGAACAAAAGCGAGCTAGACTGCTTTACCAGTCTAGGAAAAGAGGAATCTTGGAAACTGATTTATTACTTTCGACATTTGCTAAAAAGTTTCTTAATGAATTTACCGAAACAGAATTAAAAGAATATGATGAATTATTAAATATGCCTGATTGGGATATTTATTATTTTGTAACTGATAAAAAACCTATTCCTGAACGTTGGATAAAGAGTCTGTTGTTTCAAAAATTAAAAGAGCATGTAAATAATAAGGGAAAATTAATTTTGAGGATGCCAGATTTATAATTTTGATATTGGTAGTGATAGAACGGACACTTTATGTCAATTTATCAAACAAATAAATATTCATTTTTTAATGGTGTTTTTTAAGCATTCAAATTTTATTTATAACGATGACGATGAACGTGAAGTCCAAATCTATTTCTAAATTGTCAGCATCACAGGTTATCCCACGAGAAGTTAAATGGAATTATAAATATGATTCTCGCCTTTGCTGCATTTTGTAAATTATAAGCGGAATTTTTTCTTACTTGCTTTATGCAAGATTCTTCGCCAAATGAAAGCTCAAGGGGCAATTGAGACAAATAACCCCCAATGTGCATCAGCTTTGGATTATTTACGATCTTTGCAACTGGATCTAAATCGTTCAAATACCTATATATGTGGATGATTTACCGCAGACGGTATGCCGAAGTTTTTTTAATATTTTCACCATTGTGTTTCAAAATGCATATGCCTAAAAATTTTTTTTTTGATTGTCGATAATTATTTTAGACTGCCAATATTATTATAGACTATCTATATTATTATATTTAGAAAGGTATTAACGATAGCAATATCATGAAGGTGTGATCTTAAAAAAATGTGGGTTCTTAAACCCATTATCCAGAGTTTGTTATATAGAGAGGTTCGTTATATATAGAACCAACTGTATGCGTGTAAAAATAGGTTATTAGATTAACAAGCTCGTTAAAAGGTTTTATTAAATAAATATATAAATTCGTTAATTTCTTTTTTTTTTAAAAAAAACTAAAGTTCATTAACGTTAAATAATCTGGTTTACCGTATTAACTGTCCTAGCGTTACCAACTTAGAAAATTTCTCTGCTAGATTAGGGTTAGGTTTTGTTATTAATTAGTAAGGAAGAGTTTCGCCAAGTTGATTCTTCGGTTAACATCACCCCCCTTAGCTGAGGCGCCCAAGAAACTAACAACCAATCAAAACGCTGGATAATTCTCACAAATCTCTTGATTTACATCGACCAATCAAATTGTCTCATATTTGTTCTTTCTAGATGTTCGTTCCCCTCTTCCAAGAGTTCGATGTAAACAGAAAATTTAACTGCAAGCGGCCTTATTACCAAAATTTCGCAAGGAAAACTTTTTGTTAATGTGCAGGTAGTTTCGTAGGTAAAATGCTATGATTTTTGCGTGTCTTCTGTTGAAATCTGTTTGGCAGTGAAATTTTTTAGGTCGGTGTGCAAGGTAACTAAAAAATTAAATCACATTATGCGACAATTTACTAATAATATAATTATCGCATAGTGTGATTTAACTTTTTACGTAATAAATACCGTAACAGCGCGGACCATAGCAGATAGTACCCTCCCATATCCAAGTACCTCCCTCAAAAAAATTATATGGTGTAATGTATAGAGAACACCTACGCTACACGTATCAATTTCCATGTATAATACCTGGGTCCTAACTTGGATTTTGTCCATGGAATGTATCGTATCCGGGGTACTATGGTCCGCGCTGTATGGTAATTATCTTGCCCATCTCTATTAGTAACGGTAACACTAGGACAGTTTACTGAATTAACCTGGTTAGGTTAGATTTTTTCACGTTATACAAGGTATTGGAATATGATTGGCCAGCGAAATTAATTAGGGTGCCCTATTGTTTCAGCCGGCATTAAGATAATTTCGGCTCATGATAAACATAATTCTGCCTGTCACCAGTGATGTAAATTGGGTTCGCGCAGTAAGCGCAGCGTACATAGATTTAAATTTGCGCGTATATCAGCGCTCTCCGTATATATAGCGCGCGTATAAAATTATTTTTTTGTTCACATTTTTTTGCGTTTGCGCGAATAAAAATTTTTTGAATTTATAACACTGCCTGTCACTACGATAGACCGAAATAAATGGTACACGAACTATTTATTTGATTGGTCAATAGTCACGTATGGATCTACATAAATTAGCCAATCACAACCCGCGATTTTCCGTAAAAATACGAGTTTCTGCTATGCTTGTTCTAATCATTATTAAATTTTTGTCATAACATTTTTGGAATGGCGAAAATATTTTACTCACTAAAATAATTTTTACAATCTGAATTATTTTTGACATTCTAAATTATTTACGATTTAGACTATCTAAAATAATTTAGCCATTTAAATTTACGCCAAGAGCAGAATAATTTAGACACCAATGTATACGAATACCAAAACACCACGAACTGAAGAACAAATTCGAAGGCTGAAATGTCAGAAATATGCATTTGCGCTTCTGGCTAACGATTTACCTATACCGAATCACGTATTTATAGGAATGATGTCTTCTGCACAAGTAGAAAAATTTTTGACAGCGCAGTCTCTGAAACCTTCGTTGAAGTTTCCCATGAAAATATCAGAGGATGATTCGCAACAACCCGTTTGTATACCTTATATTCCCACACCAGAACAGGTTACTGAAATGCAAAAGTCTACTTTTGACCATGATCAAGAAATACGTAATAGAATTAATAAACGAATAGAAGATCTTGAAAAGTTACCTTCAAACTTGGCTAATGATCCTTTTAAAGTCGGTCATGTTGATGATTCAAATAATACCACTGTTGGCCCTAAATTAAAGGCATTAATCGAACTTAAATCGTTGAAACTATGGGAAAAACAACAAAAGGCATGTTATCTTTTTTTTATTTTTTTTATTTATTAGATTGTAATATATGATCACCTACGATTGAACACGTAAAATTGTGTGTGAAGTGCGACTATGATTTTCAAAATGAACGACATTACGTATTACTTTTATTATATTAAATTCATGATTTTAGGACTCAACGTTGCTTGCGTGCTCCTAAAATCTCCATTATAATTCATAGTTACGACAAGAAGTATTGCAATACTCAAACTACCGAAAACCAGAACCTATCCGATCAATGGCTGCATATAGACGGAAGGTGGTGCTACCTGTGCGTGACTGGCCTACAACAGAAAGGGCTGAGAGGGAACGAGTTCAAGCACGTTTGCGTCGTGTGAGAGAATCTAGATTAGAGTATATCAATGCTATTTGTCTACATGGTCAAGAAATTAGATACGCGCAGGATGTAAAATATGAGAAACGCATTAAGATGGGACGTGCAATATTAAACTTTCATTCAAATATTCAAAAACAAGCGCAAAAAGAGAAAGAACGAGTTTCTAAAGAACGTATTAATGCGCTTAAGAACAATGATGAAGAGGCGTATTTGAAACTTATTGATCAAGAGAAAGATACTCGTATCACACATCTATTACGTCAAACTGATACATATTTGGAATCTTTGACGCAAGCTGTCGTTGATCAGCAAAATCATCATCGTCGTTTGAATAAAGGTAAAGGTAGATTACTAGATTCTACCGATCATACGGTAACATCTAGTAGTATCCCAGCTACTGAAGATGAGGATAATATAATTGAAACATTGGTAATATTTTATCACGCTTGTTATGTTATATTAAATTTGTTAAATTTCACAAATTTCTCGGTTAAATTGTTAAATGTCATATTAAATTATTTAATATTCAATATAGGATGGTAAAAAGATTGATTATTATGCTGTTGCGCATCGAATTCAAGAGAATGTTGAGCAGCCGAATATTCTCATTGGTGGCTTGTTAAAAGATTATCAGGTTCATATTGAATACTAATTTCTCTTTTTAAAAAAAGTTTTATTTCTATTTTGTTATAATTTCTGTTTATTTCATTGTAACTGTAGATAAAAGGTCTCCAATGGATGGTGTCGTTGTACAACAATCATTTGAACGGCATTTTGGCCGATGAAATGGGTCTGGGAAAAACTATTCAAACTATTTCGTTAATCACGTACCTCATTGAAAAGAAAAGACAGAATGGTCCATTTCTGATCATTGTTCCATTATCGTAAATACTCTTTTTTTTTTGTAAGAATGTTCGTTCTGAATTATAACTTCTTTTTCATATATTATATACGTATATATTTTTTATTCAGTACTATGACTAATTGGCAAATGGAATTCGAAAAATGGGCACCTATGGTCTCTGAAAGATTATGTATATATAAAGGCACACCGACTGAGAGAAAGTCCTTACAAAGAAAATATTTACGTTGCCTGGATTTTTATGTCTTTTTAACGACCTATGAATATATAATCAAAGATAAAACAGTCTTGAGCAAACCGCGGTGGCTTTATTGCATTATAGATGAAGGCCATCGTATGAAGAATGTCAATTCAAGACTTTCTTTAGTTTTAAGTAAAGAATATAATTTTAGATATCGACTTATTCTTACAGGAACTCCATTACAGGTAACATAATTAATAAGTTGTTATTTTTGTGTAGTCCATAATTTATTTACATTGCTTATTTTGCAGAACAACTTGCCTGAACTTTGGTCATTATTGAACTTTGTCTTGCCTAAAATATTCAATTCCGTTAACAGTTTTGAAGAATGGTTTAATACACCATTTGCGAATGCTGGTGGTCAAGACAAAATTGCCTTAAATGAAGAAGAATCTCTACTTGTTATTCGTCGACTACATAAGGTAGGCATATGATTTGTTAATTTTAAGGTAATTGTTTGACTAATAAAATTATCTATTATAGGTGTTAAGACCTTTTCTCCTTCGTCGTTTAAAAAAGGACGTTGAATCCGAATTGCCAGATAAAGTTGAACGTGTTATCAAAGTTAAATTATCAGCTTTGCAGATAAAGCTCTATCATCAAATGCAAAAGCATGGTGCTCTCTTTGTAAATAAAGGAGAAAAAGGGTTATTATAATTTACATACTTTTTTTTTTAATCATAATTTTATCGTTATGCATTTTTATGTATGTACATCCATTATTTATTTTTTACCCACAGAAAAACTGGCATTAAAGGGCTTAATAATACTATAATCCAGCTTCGTAAGATTTGCTGCCATCCTTTCGTATTCAAAGAAGTTGAAACTGATGTTAACACGACAAATGACGAAACAATGTTAACCAGAGTTTCGGGTAAATTTGAGTTCCTTGATCGAATTTTACCCAAACTTCTTCAGAGCAAGCATCGCGTGTTGATCTTTTTTCAGATGACCGCTATAATGGATATCATGGAAGATTATCTTCACTGGCGTCACTACAGGTTCCTTCGGTTGGATGGTAACATTAAGGTATTTATTTATCTAGTTATATAGGATATTTATAAGACTGTCAAAATCACAGAAATAGTAAATCATATTTCCCATAACTTGATTTTCTTAACAAAAATTAATATATTACGTGATAAACCTTACGGGTTGATAATTGGGATTATGATTGACAACTTCTTTTTAATCCATCTTAAATATAGGCTGAAGAACGAACAAGGCTTTTAAAAGATTTTAATGCACCTGATTCCCCGTATTTTATTTTTCTTCTCAGCACGCGTGCTGGAGGACTTGGATTGAATTTGCAATCTGCTGATACTGTAATTATTTTTGATTCAGATTGGTAAGTATTTAATATTTCCATTTAAATATTAGCTTTTATTACGTTTATCATTTAATTTTAATTTTAAAAAATTTAAAATAGGAACCCGCATCAAGATCTTCAAGCACAAGACAGAGCCCATCGCATTGGACAAACAAATGAAGTTCGAATTCTACGATTGATAAGTCAAAATTCTATCGAAGAGACCGTCCTTGCTAGAGCTCAATATAAACTTGACATTGATGGGAAAGTCATCCAAGCTGGAAAATTTGATCAAAAGAGTACTCCCCAAGAACGTGAAGCCTATTTGGTATATATTCCGGTTATTACGGCTGAATTGTTTTATGTATAATTGATATAAAATTTAATTTCGTAATTTCGTGTAGCGTTCTCTCGTGGAAGGGTCTAACGTTGAAGGAAATGATGTAGATGAACGTGCGGAATTGGATGATGATGAAATTAATGAAATTCTTGCGAGGAACGAAGATGAATTCGCATTGTTCAAACAAATCGATATACAAAGAGTTCGTGATGAAGAGGCTGAATGGCGTAAAAAAGGCAATCTCGGACCTGTACCTAATAGACTTATCCAGGAGAACGAATTGCCTGATGTATATTTGAGAGAGTATGAGACACTTCCTGATACTGGAGTTGAGTATGGCCGTGGACAAAGACAACGCAAGGAAGTAATTTATGACGATGGCTTAACAGAGGATCAATTTTTAAATGTGAATCTCTTAATATCTTTCTTTATTGTATATTAATTTTTTTTTTTGACTAGAGATTTTTCAATATTAATTTTTTGTCTAACTTTGTTTTAGGCTGTTGAAAACAATGAAGATCTTGAAGGCTTAATCGCTAAAAAGCAATTACGTCGACAAGCAAAAAAGAAGCGTAGAGATGCCATTAACACTGAAGAATCATCGCCTCACCCTAATGAGATTGATGAGATATTAGATACTACTATGCAGACACAACCTGCATCAGGAGTTATAAATAGGATAACACTTAAACGTACAGCAGGTGAAATTGATGCCGATGAGACGGAAGGAACGCAAGACGCAGATGCATCTGTTGATACGAACGCTACTCCAAGGGTTTCTCGGCGTAAATCTAGAAAATTATCACATTCTATTAAAGAACAATCTTATTCGGGCCAAAAAAGGGGTCGTAAGTCTGATATGATTGTAGATTCAGAAGAAGCCGCTGCTACTGTTGTCGAGGCACTTACAGAATTATCAGTGATTTCTAATCAGAAAAAAAAGGGCAGAAGACGCAAATTTGATAGTGTCGAAGGCGACAATGAATCGTCATCTTCAGTTAAAAAAAAGGGTAAAAGTCGTAAAACAGATAGCATTGAAGTTTTCATAGAACCATCAACTCTAGCTAAAAAGAAAGGAAAAGGACGTAAGATAGACGAAGTCATTGATGATGATTCACAAGATGCATTAAAGCTAGTAAGAGTTTTTTCATGTTTTAGATTTTTAAGTATGTATCATTATTCCTGTTATGTTAATATTCATATGTTTTCTCATAAAGAAACCCAAGAAATTTAGTAAAGAAGAGTCATCACTGAAGACTATTCTTGCAGAATGTCTCGACTATATTGAAACTTTGACCGATGAAACAAATGGGTACGTATATAAACTTAATATATTTAGTATTCCAATTTATTTAATATTTAATGTAAATTCATATAGAATGACGCGCAGAAGAGCCATTCTTTTTCTTGAACTTCCGAGTAGGAAGAAATACCCATATTATTATGAGCAAATTGAGCATCCTATTGCAATCAATATAATCCGCCAAAAAATAAGCCGTGATGAATACAAAGCGGCAGAGCAGTTTAAGAATGATGTATACTTAATGTTTGGTAATGCTAAGACTTTTAATATTGAAGGGTCCCAAGTTTATGCCGATGCAGAAATTATGCAGGTAAAAAAAAAAAAATTTTAATATTGTTGGCATGTATTTCTAATAGAGAATTAATCCTAAAAACAATTTTTGCAGGCCGCGTTTGATGAAAAATTTAGAGCATTATGTGATAATTTGTGATCATAGTCGATTAAAAATTTGTAAGCCTAAATTTGTCAATAATAAACTATAATACTGACTCGCTTGCTACTTTGTTTTGTTACATAAAAAGGAAAGTATGTCATCGTAATGTTTCTAAACAAATAAAAAAACCGCAGTGTAACATTTTGATGCCCAATAGAAGTAAATGTTCAGTTCGATTTCAAAAAGTTAAGATACACACTATGATAATTTTATCCAACTATTGATAACATTATTACCCACATGGATTTGGACATCTAATTTTAAAGGACTTCATATACAGATTGGCTTTAGTTAAATAAATTTTTAATATTTATTTTGAATTAAAAAGGGACCATTGTAAATGTCTGGGATTATTCGAAATCTAATGTACTATAATTGTTATTCAACATTAAAAAAACGTGTTGATCTATTGTATAACATTTTATCATAATTAAGAAAAAAAAACAAATAATGTACAAAAAAAAAATTTACCAGGAAAAAAAAAATACCGAAGTGGTTAAATTAAAAACCTATTTACTTGGTTGGAATAATTTACAAAATCTTTGAAGTTACTTAAGCTATTGGTTCTAATTACAATCATTATGTAATTATCTTACCTAATAACTCCAACAAATTAGTATTTTCATAGAACGCTATTAACAAGAATTAATAACGAGTATGTACATTAATAGTGTTGGAATTTACGTGAAATCCTCTTTCGTCCGGCATATTTTAATCAAAAATAAGCCGTCTGGAGGTTTCGGGTTTCTTTTTGAATATTTGAATAACAACGTATGTCATTATGCTCATATTCCCGCTGTAAATGACTCCCTCAAATCTTTAGGCAGTCCTGAGATTATAATATCCGCTTGAGCTTTTAGTTTTTCTCGCTGTTTAGGCGTTGGTACTGATAGTGATATATGATCGCACTCTCTAACCAACAATTGTGAATCTGATGATAAATCTTGCTTTGTTGATAATTTCTGTACATTTAAAATCCAATGAATTTATTTTAATGGGAAAATTTTATAACAAAAATTTAATGATATATATATTAAATAAAAATACCAATTCATCCTTGACTCTGACTAACAAATCTACCAATTCCATTTCATGCTTGCCAGCCATCCATGATTTTACATCACCTTCACAAAGTACTTGTAAATATCTTTTACGTAACTCATTCTGCGCTTCTATCGTACGTTGTCTAAGCCAAGTTGCAAAGTTACCACATTTTAAAAATTGTGCATAAAAGTTCAAATACGTTTCTGTTGTGTTGGACGGGAATTTTTTCGACTTAAATGGGATTTGTGGTCCTTGATGATGATAAGAATACAGTTAATAATCTAAAAAAAAACAAAAAAAAACAAAACAAAACAATACACTAATTATTTTTATTTACCATGTTCCTGCAAAGATTTTAAAAAACTATTCGTCTTAAATGGTTTGAGTTGTGGAGGTTCTTGTGAAGACGAAAGCGTACTAACAAGATAATGAAAGACGTAATTATGTTAAGGTTCATATTAAATCGATTGATGTCTTTAAAAGATCAATATATTATTCAACCCATCGATAAACATACATATGAAATGGAATCAGCGTAGAGAAATAACGATTCAGTGGTACCAAAAACTTTTCTGTAAGATCTACGAAATATCGTCTTAAAATATTATTTAATAGGTAGTCTACAATAATAATAGTAATAATGATAGAATTTAGTTGTTAATACTTATACACTATGCAATATTGACCATTTACAATTTACAATCAGACTTCCATAAATGCACCCATTATATAAATCTTTCTAAATAGATAATTTACAACTGCACGCTTTTTGTTTTTTTTTTGTTTTTTTTA
This sequence comes from Cetraspora pellucida, assembly GCA_910591915.1. Lineage (NCBI taxonomy): Eukaryota > Fungi > Glomeromycota > Glomeromycetes > Diversisporales > Gigasporaceae > Cetraspora > Cetraspora pellucida. The sequence continues at coordinate 13,879 of CAJVQA010001740.1, forward strand.
TCATGGTCCCAAGAAGTTCATTCAGGAAAGTTTGATGTATTTTATTTCTAATTTGGACGTACCTGGAGGATAACCACGAGCCACTGCTTCTGCTAACCGTTTTAATATTGCCTTATCTTTGGCTATGACGGATTTACGTTTACTTTTTATACCTTGAACAAAATCTAGTGAGGACGCATGTGATCCTCTCCATGAATTATAACCATCTGTGCCTTTTCTTTTATGTTCACGTAATAAAATGTTAAATGAATTGAATAATATCAAATCGAAAAAATATTTTAAAAACATTCGGTGAATACCTTATTTTTGGCTTCCCTACTCGTACCAAGTTTGGCCAATGAGCGAGTGCTTTAACAAAGAAAGGGTTTGTTACGCCAATTATTACATTAGAAGGTGGCTATAGATATGTAGAACGCAATTATTAAATTTGGAAAACGGTACCTAAAAAAAAAAAAAAAAAAAAGTTACAACACGTACTTTATTTTTTGTTACAAAAGATTTGAAATCCAAGTCTTGAATTGTGAAATATGGGCGATAATCACCACAATATGGTATCTAAAATATGAATTCAACCTAAGCAATTACATTATGAGAAGTAACAGTTCAATTAATTAAAACAAACTCTTACAGGATTTATGATATCCATCAATTCAAGTACAGCTTCACTACAAATTTTTGGATCTGGAGCCATTAAAACAATAGGTTCTGCAAATAACATCAACTCCCAACATAACCACAAATCTTTAATCATGTCTCTAAAATGAGTAAACATTGTTGTGGGGGGTAATGAAGCAAGTATTTGAAGATCTGGACGATAATTCGCCATGTCAAAAGGACAAGTTTCAAGAAGTTGTGGCTTATTTGGTTGTGGGATTTCAACTTGTATAACATTTCCAAGAAAGGGAAGATCAAATAATTTACTCGGAGATGGAGATTTCCTGAATATGAGCAAGTTAAAAGTTTTGTTATTTTTATTATTTAATAGTTCACACCTAGAAGTAAATAATAACAAACCAGCTAGCGATATCATGACATGCTGCTTCGAGCATTGGATTGCCTACTTCAAAATATGCAGGGCCAAGGATAGATACCACTCTAGAGAAAAGACCGACATAAGGATATTGAGATAAGAGTACCAAAGATCTCTGATATATGAAATACAAAATTTAATAATGAAGTATTATCATGTGTTAAACTGATGTTTAACATAATTTTAATAAATCTCGACGTGCAATTACCTGAAAGTATCCACGTTTTATTCGCGGATCTTTTTTCTGTCGGAAGAACACATAACCATACAAAAATCCAGCATCAGCTGTTGGACCTGATGGTTAAAATAAAATATATTGAATTCTTTTGATATAATTATATTATTTTCTTTATTAACAAGAATATAAATATAATAAATTTTTAAGAAATTATGCAACAAACTAATCATGATATGATGAATCATATTTACAAATAATCGTGCACATAAAATCAATAATATTTTATTAATGACTAGTCATAGTTCTTAAGCTATACAGTTATTTAAACAACAAATGAACCATAAATGTGGTGACGACAAGGGAAAACTTGACATCAGGCTTTCAATTATGATTCGTTCAGACTCTAGAACTTCGTCATTAAAAATCAGACCAATAATTTACTATTCGTTACGTATATGAACCATCTGCTAGGAAAATCACCGTTTGACACTCGCGATTTTCCTGGTAGATAATCCATATTAAGTACAGATCGAATTTTTCATGGATGAGTCCTTGAGTCCGAAATGAAATGTAATGTAATTGAAATCCCGATGACAGGTTTTTCCCTTAGCAGTATTCATAATAAAATGTCCAAGGATAAAATTTAAGTTACTAACCTGAAGCAGCCAATCCTGATTTAGAACATCTTATACGAAAATTGAAAACAGTATCACCAACATCAAACGAATTTGAATCTGGAAAAGCAGAAAAGCAAATGCTTTTCTTTTCTTCTTCATCTAATTCAGAAGAAGGATACATAGAATCCATTGCCTGACCTAATTCTAGATCAAAATTGACTACACAAAAACACACCATCCAATTTCTAAAATTATCCAAAGCTAGCAATTCAACGATATCCCAACTACTACGTCGACGAAGTTTCTTATCCCGCCTGCTATTTTGATTCTCATTATTATCATTCTGTAATACATTATTATTAGGTTTATTGCGTACTTCAGATAAGGGTTTAGCTGTTCCATTTAATTTTTTTGCATTAGATTCAGGTAAAATTTTTGATACTTCAGTAGTAAAAATTTCACATTCACTGAAAGGGTTTTTAGTGAGACTGGAAATTTGGTGGTTAACACCTAAAATGTCCGAGGTACTCTTTGCATGCGAGTATGATCTACTTTTTTTAAAATATTCACCAGCCTTTGTGACCTCCGATTTAAAGTTTGTGGTATTTGGAGGTGAAGTGTAAGAAGGAGAATAAGAAGAATAGCGCGGTGAAGCAAACAAATCTTTAGTCGTAGAATTTACTGGTGACGAAGACATATAATGTAAATTAAGGCTGCTACTTTTGGGTGGCGAGGAAGTTAAAGTAACTAGTTCGCCCTCCAACACAGGACTTCCAGTTATCGGAGACATTTTGGGTGGCGTCAAAGGTGTAGAAATGTTAGACGAAGTCCTTCGTGCTGGGATAACAATTGGTGAGGAAGATGAATGAACTTCAAAAGTAAAAGGAGTTTCCCTTGTCATCTTTTCTTTTTATATGTAAAAACCTGTCTGGCCTATCTATGGCTTATCTACTTTAATAAATTTAAATGTATAAAAATAACTTATATACAATATATTAACATTCGGTACACGAGAAAATTTCCTGAAATAGAGGTTACTATACTTCTATATATTTAAAAGAGAAACTAGAATTATCCGTACGTACTATTTATAATATAAAATATATTACTGCAATAACGGTGCACAAACCTACAAGGTCGGCACAAAGAAAAAAATCGAGATTTGCAAATCTTCAATCATTTTTATTTTTGTTACCATGAGATCATTTTTAATATATTATTTAAACAAATTAAATTTTGTATGATAAAAATCATGTGGCCTTGGCATTTACGACGTTCTTGGATCATATTTCCGAGTTAACGTAATTTTTTTTTATTTATTAGGTTACAAAAGAATTAATTATTATTGCTTTTATTTATAGATTATTCTTAAAATATCGATATATTTTTTAAGAAAAACAATCAGGATATGAATGACGATAAATGAACAATATACCAGATGAAGTTCGGACAATAGGCCTCTGGTACTACAACACGACCGACTTGTGAAACAATTTGAATCCTTGCACGAAACCGTTAATATAACCAGATAAAACTCGAAAAAAAATAAAATATACAGGCTTGGATTTAAAAAAACATGAAATACTTCACTATGAGCTGGCTTGAAAAAATGTAGTGTTTAACATTCGAGATTTCGATTTTTATCCATTTATTATTTGTAGAAGAGTTCATGTGTTGTTATTGAGTTTATATATAATGATAACAATAATGACTAAATTTTGACTAAATTGGGTGGCGATGTTTATTTACAAAAGGCACTCTATGTATGTACATATGTAGGTATGATGTAGGTATGTATGTAGGTACAAATACAATATCATAAGTTAAAAATAATGAATGTCTACAAGGGCTAGTAATGACTTTACCCCCTGTTTCAACTTTTATTAGATCATGAGGGTGTACAGCATCCCTTAAAATTTTATATATGTGCGTTCGTCAGCATAAAAATGCTGTAATAATCATGTTAAGGTTACTATAAAATATTTTGTTAATGTTATTCCAAATTACTGCTGTACCTTTTCTCTTTATGTAGCTGTTCACTCATAATTTAATATCATCCAACAGGAATTAATGCAATTTATGTAACTGGCTGAAAAATATGTTAAGAGTATGCTATTATCATTCAACAAAAGAGCTAAAGAACTTAAATAAGAATTAAGTATCTTTATGTTGTTGGTCTAGATTCCTATGCACTAGTATAATACTTTTTATTACCAATTATTGTTTTATATACTATCATATACTGTACTGACAAGCTGTTAACATAAATTTTGGCTCGGAATTTTTGAATTTTTTTATTTTTAAATTGTTTTATTTTTATAAATTTTTTTATTTGCAACACAGAACGAACCTAGTTTCAAAAAACAGTTAATCAATGTGTTTAATTTTGATTATTCCGAATCAGCCCAATATAGGACCTTGATATAAATGTCGTACGTCAGAATAGGATTGTTATAGATTTCGAACTCACTTAGGTTGAACTGGAATTCCAAATCAAATTGACAAACAACTCTTGATTTTAAATTCAATACTAATTAATGTGTAACCTATTGCAATAACGATAGTTAAATTACATCTTTATATATTATTGTCAAAATATCTAAATATAGATTTTTATTATTTATTTATTTTTATTCCCTTTTTCATTCTTTACAACTCAATATTATCATTTTTCATTTCGTAATTGCATTTAATGAATTGCTTTACGTAGCAGCAAATTGACTAATGAGCGATGTATATGCGTCTTGAGTCAATTTAGAATTATACGCGTCACTCTGGTTATATAGATATATAGATATACCAACATCCGGCTATAACTACTGTTTTTGAATCTATAACTTAATATGAAAATACTTCTGGTTAATCCGACATCTTTATTTTTTGGGGGTGTCGATATAGTCAGAGTGACATGTATTACAACTTATATTTATTCGGAATCAATCTAAGTGAATTATAATTCCATTCCGATGTAATCAAGTAAATTAAATTTGATAATTTGAATTTTACAAAAATATTATTCTTATTATTTTTGTATATTATTATTTCTATTATTATAGTTGTCTTAATGCTTTACTGTCTAAACATTTTGTTATTTAAATGTTTTACTATTTTAATGTCTTGACATTTAGTTGTTTTGATATTTTAAAAATCTCATTAGTAGAATGTAATAACTTAGTGAAGTAATTAAGTTGTCAATCTTCCAAGTGGTAGGTTGAGTTCAAAACTCACTGATGATAAAAATTTGGATAATTACTTATGTAATACATAGGTGGTATTATGGTAATAGTATTTTGTTAATCAGTTGGGATAAGATACTTGTAACTATGGTTATACCAGTATAACTGGCAAGTTATAAGCATCTGTGCAATGTTGGAGTTATACAAAAAAATGAAAATTGGCATTAGGTAATGTAAATCTAAGACAAGTTTTTGTGATTATGTAAATTTGTAGAATTGAAAAGTTAGAACCCATTTGGGAAAACTTGAACAGAAAGTAACATAAATTTTTAATATTATTGTTAGTAGTAAGTAATAGAATAAAATTTCTTAAATTTTCAAGATATTGATTAAATTCTTCTGATTCTTTAAAACTAAAACTTAGAGAAGTGTCAAAATAAAGATCAAAGTGTTTTGATATTCAAAAAATAAGATAAGAAGTTGAAAAAGATTAGTATATCTTCTAACTAGAGTTAAAACTATTGTTCTAAGATTATCAATATCTTGTTGATATTAATAATTAAAAATAATATCTCTAATACAAAGACAAAGTGTAATTCAATTTGGATATGAAATAGTAAGGATGATAAAGTTGTCTAAAATTTGAAAGAAATAATCTTGAATTATAAAGTTGATTTTGTATTAAGTTTAAAATCATTCAAAATATAAGCAAAGGTTAGTATATTAAAGATAGTAATACTAAAGACAAGATAAATTTGAATGTTTTGCTTAAAGTATATCTACTACAAAATAAAATCCAGTTAGATATGCTTGTTGATGGTTTTGAATATTCTTATTATGAAGTTCAGTAGTAGTATAAACTATAAAAAAAAAGATGTATATATATCTAGAATTCTGTTAGAATAACTAATATTTATCTAGATCTCTTATTAGAATAACTAATACTCATCTAAGTTTTTTATCAAGATAACTAATATTCATTCAGGTCTTTTGCTAAAATAATTAATATTTATTAGAGTCTCTTGCTAGAATAACTTTTTTAATAAGTCTAGAAATGTTTTGTTTAAAATAATCTGTTTTTCTTTAAAAGTTTAACTTTTCTGCCAGAAGGCATCAAATGTTATAAGTAAAAGCTTTCTTAATTTCATATTATAATGATGATATGATATAGAGAATTCTTTACTAATATATGTAATATTTAAGAGAAAAGTATAGGTTCTATTAAATATTGTCAAGAAACTATATTTTTCTTTGAGACAGTTTAGAAAAAATAATATAATACTAAGAACTTTATTTTATCTTACAAAAAGAAGATAAATCTTGTCTGTAGAAATTACTCTAAAAGAGAAGTATTAATACAGTTTATAATCAAAGCTATTTATTAAAGTAATAACAAAAAAAGGCTATCTTTAGATTTCTGTTACTAAAGAATTCTAAGATGTAGTTACAATATTAAAAAGAAAAAGAATGTCTATTGCTTAATTATATTTAAGAAATTTAGCAAGATCTATATATTTGTAAGCTAAGTAATTAAGTAACCAAGTGACTAAATGACTAAACAACTAAATAACTAAGTATTAAGTGACTAAGCAACTAAGTAACTAAGCGATTACTAAGTGACTAAAAGGTTTTAGCAACTAATAACTAATAATTACTAAATAACTAATTACTAAGCAACTAAATGACTAGATAACTAAGTGACTAAGTAACTAAGCAATTAGGTGACTAAGTGACAAGTAATTACTAAGCAACCAGAAAGTTCTAGCAACTACTAATAATAATAATACAATAATAAAAATAACTAATACTAAATAATAATATAAAATAATAATCATCATCATTAATATTAAAAAAAAATAAAATAAAATAATAATAATAATAATAAAATAATAATAATAATAATAATAAAACAATAATAATAATAAAATAATAATAATTTGTTCTATAACAATAGTATTCTAAGATCTTTTTCTTTTAATAATTCTTAGTAATCTAGTTAATATATGCTTCTTTATATATATTGTTATTTAATTTATTCTAGCTATATTTTTTAAGACTTTTATTGGTCTAGTAGTATCATTAAAAAGCTATATTACCTTTTTACTTAAAATTTCTAAATAAGTTTTTATACTTTAATTTCTTAGTGTTATGCATCTAATGGTCTTATTATAGATTTGTATTAAAGTTTTATGTAACATCAGTTATTATATTCTTCTATATATATATAATGTTATACTTTGCATATATGTTCTGAGTTTCTATTTAAAATGATATCTTTAATATTACAGATCATCTTTTTAATTCAACTAATTAACAAGACATAGTTACTATAATATAGATTAATTTTCAAAATTTATTGTAAATAAAATTTGAACTTTAGACCTGTTACTTGAAGGATAACAACCTAACTATTATATCAAGATTATTATTCTCTTAATAATATTTATTTATATAATTGTTATTAAACAATATATAGTTCAAAATACAAGACTTTATTAGAACAACTATATATAAAAAAATAGCAATAGTAGTTTATAGATATATATATTTATATATGATATATATTAATATAATTTTATATAATCTACTTTAATAGAGAGTATGATGACTTAGTGAAGTGAATAGATTGTCAACTTTTAAGTAGCAGATCTAAGATTTAATTTTTATAGACAATGAATTTGGAAATTATATTTGTTATAATAACTGTTTTTTGCTGATTGGTTGGGTTTTGGGTATCTGTAGTCTTAGATATACCAAGTTGGATTCCATCTGACATTGGGAGCTTGGAGCATCTATATGAAATATAATGTTACATATATATAAAAAAATATGAAAAACTGATGTCATATAAGGCTTCAATGCAAATCTGTAAGAAGACTACTAGGCATAGAAGGCTAAGAAACTGAAAAGACTAAAACTTACTTGAAAATTCTGAGTAAAGAGATAGCACAAACTTTTGATAATGCTATTAAACTGATAGAAGCCTATAAAACATCTTTATAAAAACTGTTAGATAAACCAGATAACAAGATGTATAGAGGAGCACATGACCAACTAGGCTGTCAAAATTACTAAAGAAAAAAGATATATAAGTATATTATATCAAACTATCTGGATTAGAAGTCTAAAAAGTCTGTTGATTTTAAGTTGCAACTAATAAATAATAATAAAAAAGAAGTTAGAAAGATGGGTATCAGAGTTTGGATGAACTTTACAAGAGTAATAGCTGTTTAATAGATAATCTTGACCACAAGTATTGGTCTTGGTCATAGCATCAAATCAGGTTAGTAGTAAAAGTGAATATAGCTCAATTTGATAGATTTGTCTTAAGAATAAAAATAGTTTAAAAATTATAATCCTATAGATAAAAGCAAATAGATCTGGGTCTGTGAGCTTGTGAAATTAATACTAGGATCAGATCAAAAAGTTTAAATAGAACATTTAAGCAAGGATATTAGATATAACAACTGGTAGAGAACCCTCAAATGGACTTCTTAAATAGATAATATAGAAAAGTTATATATATAGCCAGTTGTAAACTTATCTGATAGTTCAATATAAATATATTTATATAAAACATATACTCAATATAAGTATTAATAAAAAGCTAAAATCAAAGAGGTTACTTTAATATTAAAAAAAAATAATAATAATCTACTTTAACAACAACTTTTTTTATAATTCTATTTAACAATTTATAAATATTATTATTAGAAAACTGAATATTAGCTATTATTTTAATTAAGATATAAAGATAAAAAGTTTTATTTATATGCATATAAGTTTTGTATAACTTTTAAAAGCTACTTTAACAATCTTTTATTGAATTATTTTTTTATAGCTTTATTATATTTTAAATACAATAAATAAATAAATACTACTAATAAGACAATGTTTTAACTAAATATTAAATAATGTTAACATAGGTTACAGATTTAGAGAATTTAAAATAAAACACCTAAGCAGAAGTATTAGATACGTATAACAATTGGTGAAAAACCTTTAGGCAGATTTTTTAAATAAGTAATATAGAAAAGTTATATATATAGCCAATTGTATATTCTTTTGTAGTGATTTATAAAATTATATTACCAAAAAGTTATTAATAAAAGTCAAAAAACCAAAGAAGTCACTTTAACATCAAAAAAAAAAACTGAATATTAAGATATATAATAATTTAGTAAAGTAAACAGATTGTCAATCTTTAACTGATAGATCTAAAATTCAAATTTTAGTATTAGCAAAAATTTGCAATTCTTTTTGTATTATAGTTAACTATTTTTCAAAATTGGTTAGGATCAAATACTTGTTAATTATATTATATTAAAATAATTAAAAGTTACATAGCATTTATACAAACTTGTACAAAAAAACAAAAACTGATATCAGGTGGTATAAACCTATAATAAGTCCTAAGCATATAAATTAAAACAACTAAAAAGATAGAAGCCTACTTGAAAGACCTAAGTAAAAAGATAATCTAAACTTTTGACAATACTATTATAAAGACTAGCTTATAAAATAGCCTAAAATCTGTAAAGCCAAATTGGTCTTTAGAAAGAAGCTATTGCAATTAATTAGATCACTGAAATCTATTCTAAAGAAAAGGTTATATGCTAAAAAATATGCAAACCAAAAATATAATTTATCTACCTTTTTAGACTATTTGAACTAGAAGCTTGATAAAACTCAATTTGAATATTAAAGTAGTAGAGATATATTATAAAATAAGTACTAGAATTAAAATAAACTTTACAAAAGCATAGAGTTTAATAATATGTTCTAACTGCAAGTATTAATCTTGATCATAATGTTACTAGTTTAGCTATAAGAATAAAATACAGAAAATCCTAAAAGATTTAGTATAAAGTCAAAGGTTCTTATATGAGTAATTGTCTTAAAGACTTGGTGATTATAGCATATTTGCACTAGTATAAACTAAAGCATCTTAATAAGTGTAAATAAATTAGGTAGATACAGAAACTAAAATGTTTAAGAGTAGAGTATACTATTTTAAAATTATATATAAACTTAGTAGTAATTCTTTTTTTATATTTAAATTTATAAAAAACTATATTAAGTAAACTAATTTAAATTATTAAGTAAAAATTGTAGAGTAGATCTTTCTAATTCTAATGATAGCAAAATTATTAAAATTGAGTAAAAACTCATTAAGATATTAATTTTTAAACATTAGAATATAAAATTATATAATAAAATTAACTTATAAGTTTACATAAATTAACCAATCAAATTCTTCAATTTTGTACTATTTAAGAAAAATTTAACTAATCTAAGAAAACTTTATCATTTATACAAGTATATTTTTTTAAAATAATACAATAATTCAAAATTTTATTATAATAAATAAATAATTTTATTTATAATA
>CAJVQA010001741.1:0-24261 GCA_910591915.1 Cetraspora pellucida
TTTTTAAATTTGTTTATTTGTAGCTTATAAGTAACTTAAACTTTTTTTCTTATAATATAAAATTAAATATTACTATAATATAATCCTTAATTTTTTTTTTTGCTTTTACTAAAGCTGTAGTTATTGGCAGCTATTGCCTTTATTGTATTTTTAATTATAATTACATAACTTGTACAAGGTAAGTATACAACTAACCACACATACAATTTTTGGTTGTCTAATTTAAGTAGTTCATCCACACAGTAGGTTCTATACTAGTTGCCATATCTGCAATCTACTAGGAGATTACCTATTTAAATACTCTAATCCCTATACTTATACTGACAAATAGCATACAAGTTTCCATATATTTAAGTGCCATCTAACTGTGACCTTCCTGTCTGTACATTTATCAAGCTGTTACATATTTCAGAGTATGTTACCTGACTTGTGGAGCTCCAGAAGGCCTCTCTGCTAACTAACTACCCATATTTAGTATTTTGTTAATAGGGCTCACCCTTGCAGAATTCACCTAAACCCTAGCACTAACTTCACAGCATATCTCTAGTACTTTAGTATACTTCTGTTTCTGACCTCAGACTCCTAATCAGATAGCCTAGTAGGACTATGATCTGTCTCTGATACCTCAGAGTTTCTTTCCAAGGTCTTTTTCTTCTGGTTCAAGACTTCTGATGGCCTAGTTGATGGTATCCCTTATCCGAGGTTCTTGCCTACCTGATTCTTTTCATATTAGTATCTGTTTTCTAGATCTAGTCTTTATAGTAGTACTGTTAAAGATCTGTGTTACCTCTCTACTTAGGTCTTCCCAAGTGGGCTCCAGTTTTTCCAGTTCACAGATTTACATGGCTACAAGGACTTATTTGGGTTTGCACTGCCTGATGCCAATTAGCATTTCTCTGTATAACTTCAACATTGCACAGATGCACTATAACTGCCAGTTATTTGGTGTGACTATGTTATAAATACTGATCCCAACTGATCGACAGCTTGCTGTTGCTATAGTACCAGTTTCAAAAACTTATCTTGTGTTTGCACCATCTAATAATAGTTTGCATTCCTCTGTATAACTCTAGCATTGCACTAATGCCTATATACACCAATATCACATAGGTGGTTTTTTCAAATTTTTGCTATTAGTGGGTTTTGAACTCCTAATCTACCACTTTGAGGGTTGATAACTTATCTACTTCACTAAGTCACCACATCCTTTATAATTCTTATTTTTAAATATTATCAGACAAAATTTAATTTAAATATTTTAAAATTTAAAAAATATAGATCATAAGTATATTTTTGTTAATTTTCTAGACAAATTTGCTTGGAAATAGTCTATAGTTTAAGGGATATTATCAACACAGTTATTATTCCTACTCTAGAATACTAAATTCATAAAATAGTTCTTCCCCATTTTGTATGCAACAAAATTCTAGCCAAATATTTAATTATAGCCAAACATAAATCTCACTTAGCTTGTTCCATTCCAAACAGCACTATGCTTAACCCATTCTTATATAATATATACAATATCTGGGATATTTAGCTTCAACATCATATATCGAACTTCATGTTATGAATTAACAACACTGATTTACTAGAAACTTCTATACATATTCTTCTACAACAATTACAAAATAATCTCTAGTTAACTACAAATATATTACAACACCCCAAACCTAATATTGATGGACCTAACAGACATACTTTAAACTTTAAAATTATTTAACTTTTTATACACATTAATATGTCTATAACAGCTAATAATAATGTATCCTGGCCTAATACTGTACAATACAATTTTCGATCACTTGAACCAATTATGTCCTCCTATTTCCAATATACTTCCTTCAAAAAACAATTTAGAAAACTTAATATCTTGCATCTTGAACAACTCTGCACTGCAAATAATACTATACTACTCTAATGGAATTATCTCTCATTTTGCTTAGTACAACTACCCAAAAGACATAAGCCATCTTTGTTTATATGTCTAAAAAACATTATAACAACTAACAACAGCTCTAGAACACTACTTCCACAATATCAACAAACTGAACACAACCCTTTTGCTTACAATTCTCAACACATCTCTAAAAAACTTAAATCTTGATTACTAATATACAATAATAATGATATTATTATTAGCAAAATTCGCAAATATTTTAAAAATAACAACCAAATCTCTATTATATACTGGAAAACAAATATTAATACAGAACTCTCTACTCACTATCCCCTTACATCAATTCAATGCTTAGCTTGTACAGGTTGCTACCTCAACTCTCATAGAGTTGCAAATTGCTATACAATTAATGTATCATCAATAATTTCTATCCAATTTCTTGGAAAAGTTTCTTCTAATACCCTCAACTTTAATGCAAACTATATTGAACTAATTCATTCAACTGCAATTAAACATTTATTATCTCTACCTTTTGTCCCTACTATCTATATTTCTGACTCTCCTATATTAGAAATTTTTGAGCAAGAAGAAGCCACACATATACTCAAACAATATTCCCTTACCAATACAGCACAAAATACATTTAACTTCTATACTGATGGCTCTATAATTAACATCAGTACAGACCAATGTACAATAAGTATTGGATGGGTACAAGTTAATAATTTCAACCAAATAATTCACAAATTCTCAGCTAAAATCCATTACTGATCATCTTCTTACAAAGCTGAACTAATATCAATTCTTTCAGCTGTTTCAATTCCTCTTGCAACTTAATAGTCAATATCTTTACTGATTTTCAGTTTATAATTACTAAATATTCAAAAATATATACTAATTTTTTAAACTTTAACAAGCTTTTCAAATTCAGCTCATGGCTATATAGCATACTCTGCTTCATATTATCAAATCTTATAACTACCAGATTAACTTTCACAAAGTACAAGCCCACTTCAATAAAATCCTTAATAATTTAGCTGACTCACTAGCAAAACAACATAATTCATCATTTATATTACACTTTAACTATACAAGCATTTATAATCCATATCATATAATTTTTTAGGATCAACATTTTATTATACATCCAACTAGAAGCTTTACCAAAAATGTCTGCAGAGTCTACATTCTAGCAATATGGTCTTCCCAAAAATATAACACAAAATAAGAAGCCTTGGTTTCCCAAATTGATTGAAGATCAACTTGGTTATTTTTTAACTATAACCAAAAACCAACTCATAATCTAACTTTAAACTCAACTACCTTAAATTTTTCAAAATTAAAATCTTATTAAATGAACTTCCTATCTACTTTCATTTTCACAAAACCTACCCATATACATTTTACAATACTAAAGTTTTAACTGCAATTTTGCTGATTTCCTAACCCATTATTTATCTCCAATATTATCCAAATCAACATATCCAAATACATTAATCACACAGACCTTGATTTATCTATAAACCAACAAGAAGAACTTATTCATATAATCAGTAACCATTACATCTTTTATTCTATATCTCTTCAAACTAATCAACATTATCTTGATATTACACTCAAAGAACTTATCTCTAAATCTCTAATTGAGATTGTACAAAACTTTAACATTTCATACAAACTAGTCTCACAAACAATTATTGCTATTCTGCATAAAGTTAATGAACTTTCTTATGAACAAATATGGAAACCATATTGTATAAACATTGCTAACTGGAAACAACAAAAGGACTTAAACCATCTTATGTCAAATCCTTATTTCAATTAAATCAAAATAACAAAAAAAACTCTAATCACAAAAATTATACTTACTCTTGTCTATGTGGGCTACCTGACCAACTACACTTTAACTCTAATACCTGCCTACCTACTGACTATGCTATCTGTAAAATTAACATCTGGATCATTCTTGAATCAAATACAATATTTCTTATAACTATATTCTAAACTTACAAATCTAGATGAGTCTTGACCACTCTAGTAGATTTAGGTCACAGATAAATATGTCTGAGCTTTTATTCTTGAATGTAGTTTTTTTTTTATTTGTATTTAGAGTAGCTATATAGTTAGCAGTTTAATGGTTTAGTCCTAACAGCAAGTGTTGGTTTTAGCCATAGCATTTATATAGAAATTACTTTTTGTATATAGCAGTTCCATGTAGCTACTAATTTTTAAACTACTAATAAAGATACAAGCAAGGCCTCACCTTAATACCAAAAAAAAAAAAATATTTACAACTATTTAAATGTACCTAATAACTAAATCTAATATTATCCAGTTACTTAAATGATATCTAAGTGCAACCTGTCTCATTACTTTAAACAAAAATAAACTGCTTATCTGATTACTTAAAGTCTGTAATAAAAAAATTTTTTTTCTTTTATGACAAACTTTAATATTATTTTCTAACTTTTTTTAAATTTTTTTTTCTGAGTTCTTTTTTTTCTTTCATTTTATTTATTATTTTTTTTTACTCATTAATTTTTTTATATTGTATCTTTCAAATTTGTTCATAAAAAATGTTTCAAGTTGTTCTTGCTACCTAACATGTTACAATTATATTACCAATATTAACAAATCTCCTGTTATTTTATTATTATTTACTGTTATGCTGCTAATATACTTATTTATCTTTTATTTATTTGTTTGACCTGTGATAATAAGATGAAATTTGAAATGAAATAGAATTTAAAATTTGAAACAAAATAGAATTTGGGATTTGACCAAATTTCACTGTCACGTAAGTATTACATGACTTATCCAATAGTAGGTCTCGCTTTTATTAACATTACACGATCAGAATGATCAAGCAAAACGTTCGTTTTTTCAAAAATCGCTTATTTCTCAAAAATTTTGTATAAGAAACCACTAACAAAACAATTTTCCTGAACAATTTTACTTAATGTCTTGTTAACGTTTAATTTAAACAAACTAGAAGATTTTTTTGTGCACTATTTCGCTGCCACGTGACAATGAAATTTTTGTACGTAGTGACGCCAGTCTAATATCGATTATAATATTACTAAGTGAAAAAAACCCCGGTCCAATAAGGCGTTTTCCCGCCAAAAATTCAGTTAGATCATCACTTGATATGCTGAATATTTAGTCAGCAAAAGGCTGATGACAAATTATATTTGACAAATAACTGTATATTTTGTACTTCTTAACACTAACTAAGGTTTGTCAGCAACCGTTATTTGTCCTCTCCACTTTGGTGTCATGCTACTCGGCACATATGATCCAAAAGATACACGTACGTACATACGTACGTAACTGTATTTGCTGTTCGATTAAACATTTATTAAATAAAAAAAATTTAGGCGTTACCGTTACAAGAATTATGTTATTTAAATAAATCTATTTGGTCTAGCTTATAATTGGTATGGCATATATTCGGTTACGTAAAATACCAAAGATATATAATTTATGAAATCATAACGCAAAGCCCCCGCTTCCATGTGTTACCCTTTTTTCATCAAATGGACAACTGAAATCATATCGATATCTATAAGATTTCCAGGTTTTGATTTGGCAAGGTTCATGTAGATAAAAAAAAAAAAATTTCCGGACATTCAAAGTTGATTATGTGCTAATAATTAGTCGGATTTCCCGATCATAATATATATTACAACTCGTACATGCTATCACTAAAATGTCCGCAGCTAGTTCGACTATCAGGTGACCCAGTCGGATGCCTTTTGAACTGACCCGATTCCTATCCAGGTGATCTATAGGTCAACCGTCAGGTGACCGGGTAAGGAAGGTTTTTAGATGGGTCGGATCATTATGCAAGTATTTAACGTTGGTTTTCAACTCTTGATAATTTAAGTTCTCGATCGTAATGGAGGTAAAGTTGTGAATTTGATCAAGTGGTGTGAAACTCCTCAAAATTGACGCGTTTAAATTCTCCCTTATTAAACTCCTGGTTAGAGTGTACTGGATTTCTCGCAGGATCTCGATGTTGACAAGTTAGATATGGTCGTTAAGACCTTTTATTCTGCCGTCGGACCCGAGGTTCAAACTACTTCGTGCATTTTTTTTCTTTTTTAGCACTACGGCTTTTCCAACGCGTTTTATTTCGGTCAATTTATCGATTCCTGGTTTACTTATTCTTTTGGTCTGCAGCAACAAATGGCCCAACAAGTACTTACTCAGTTTCAAGAACATCCGGATGCTTGGTTGAGAGTTGACGCTATCTTAGATCGCTCGAAATATTCTTATACTAAGGTTATATATATATGTGTGAATGCTTTTATATTTTTTATTGACTCTTGAATTTTAACTTAGCAATTTGTTTTGCCATCAATTCAGTATCTTGCTCTTCAAATCTTAGAAAAGCTCATACAGACACGATGGAAAATCCTTCCTCCAGAACAACAAATGGGTTTGTGGTTGATGTTACTTTTCTAGACGTGTGCTGTATAATCTGATGCTAATATTTTGCCAACGATATAAAATAAGGCATTCGCAATTTCATCGTGAATATCATTGTTTCTACTTCCGATAATGAACAGTCGCTTCGAAAAGAAAAGACATACCTAAATAAACTTAATCTGATCTTGGTGCAGGTAACCAACTGTAACATTAAAGTATTATTCGCTTTCCTTCGTGGCTCATGTATGTAGAAATTATCCGTTTTTTATGAAGATTCTTAAGCAAGAATGGCCTCATAATTGGCCACAATTTATTCCCGAAATTGTAAGCACCGGACGTTCTAACTTGAATATATGTGAGAATAACATGGCAATTCTTAAACTACTAAGGTATGGTAATGATAGTATGATAATTTTTCAATTTGCTATCAGTCTTATTATCTGTTATTTTTTTTATTTTTTATTTTTATTTTATTATTTTGTCTTTATTTTACGGTTATAGTGAGGAAATTTTCGACTATTCGGCTGAACAGATGACACAACTCAAAACTAAGAACTTGAAAACTCAAATGTGCCATGAATTTTCTAAAATATTTGAATTATGTAATGAAGTATTAGAGAGAGCGCATCAACCATCTTTAATTAAAGCTACGTTAGAAACGTTATTGAGGTTTTTAAATTGGATTCCGTTAGGATACATATTTGAGACCAACATTATTGAAAATTTGCGAACTAGGGTTGGTGCTTTTATTTTGGTTTTTTTTTTTTTTGACAATTGAATTTGTATAATAATAATAATAATAATAATAATAATAATAATTTAATGTTCAATTTAATATTTGTATAGTTCTTAGAATCTTCCGATTATAGGAACGTGACATTGAAATGTCTCACTGAGATTGGTGCATTAAATGTGACCAATGAATATGATGATAAATTCGTCTCTTTATTCAATATGGTTGTAGCATCACTTACCTCTATGATACCAATGTCAGCTGGTATTTTATTTATTAATTTTTTGAAATGAATTTATTCGACTTTCGACTGTAAACTTTCTGATTATTTATTCTGTTGACAGATTTCGCAATGATTTACAATAATAGTTCCAATGAGGAACAAGAATTTATTCAGAATCTGGCATTATTTTTAACTAGCTTTTTGAGTGCTCACTTAAAGGTACAAGCTTCAAGGCTTGTTTGTGAATAATGATTAACATTAACAACTTATCATATAACTTATAACTTATCATGTTGATCTGGTTATATAGATTATGGAAGCTCAACCAAACAGCAACGGTCTTTTGACCGCTCATTTTTATCTTCTTAGAATCTCTCAAGTCGAAGAACGCGAAGTCTTCAAAGTATGTTTAGAATACTGGACTAAGCTGGTAAGACGCCTATCGTTTATACATATTTATATGCATATTATTTATTTATATTTATATATTTATATATTAAGATATTGATGATGATGCATTATAGGTTGCTGAATTATACGAAGAAACACAGCAACTTTCTGTTCTTGAAATGCCTTTACTTTCTCTGTCTGGTGCAATACCTCCTCAATCCTCCCTTGCAAATACTACACTGAGAAAGAATATGTATAGTGAAATATTGTCCACCTTACGGGTTATAATGATAGATCGTATGGTTAAACCTGAAGAGGTATATAATTTTATTTCATGCTATTAATTATACCTTCCGATTTTAATAATTTTATTCCTACTTTATATAGGTTCTAATTGTTGAGAATGAAGAAGGGGAAATTGTTCGAGAATTCATGAAAGATAGTGATACAATCACATTATATAAGAGTATGCGCGAATGCTTAGTTTATCTTACGCATTTGGATGTTCAAGATGCAGAGAGCATCATGTCAAACAAACTAAACAAGCAGGTGAAATTTCGTGGTCAATTTTATTTGATGATATGTGATTTCAAAATAGTAATTCAATAATTATACGTGAAAGGTTGACGGAAGTGAATGGTCTTGGAACAACTTAAATAAACTTTGTTGGGCAATTGGATCCATATCCGGTGCAATGAGTATGATGATCCTACCAAATAATATTTGTCTCACCATCAAAGCCGAGATTTGCTTTATACCATTCATTATCCTTCATCTAACTTCGTAACTTGTATAGATGAGGACACGGAAAAAAGATTTTTGGTAACGGTTATCAAAGAACTTTTGGGTCTTTGTGAGCAAAAACGTGGAAAAGACAATAAGGCTGTGGTTGCTTCCAACATAATGTATATCGTTGGTCAATATCCTCGTTTTCTTAAAGCACACTGGAAGTTTTTGAAGACTGTTGTCAATAAACTCTTTGAGTTCATGCACGAAACGCATGAAGGTAAATATATAAAAAATTAATAAATATATCATATTATCGATTTTTTTCTTAATTTGGGATGTCATATGTAGGTGTACAAGATATGGCTTGTGACACGTTTATAAAAATTGCTCAAAAATGTCGCCGTCAGTTCGTTACGCAACAACAAGGCGAAAGTTGTCCTTTCATAGAAGAGATTCTTAATACTATTGAAAATATAACAAAAGATTTGTCTCCTCAACAAGTAAGCTATTATACTGTACCATTACCATAGCGTAACTTGAAATGAACGGTGATATAAACTACAATTTAATATAGTTTGTTAACTTGATCACGGATCAATTATGACCTTTGCAGTCAAATTTGTTTGTAAAACGGTGTAAGCGATAGTTTAAAAATTAATTCTATAAATATATGTTATAGGTTCAAACATTTTACGAAGCTGTTGGTTATATGATCTCAGCTCAACAGACAAAGCAGATTCAAGAACGTTTGGTGGTCATGTATATGGAACTACCAAACGCAGGGGTATGAGACATAATGCAACAATTCATTACTTATTACCACGGAAATTTATGTTGTATTAATTTAAATATATGTTTTTTAGTGGGATCGTATATTGGCCCAAGTAAGTCAAGATTTGGATGCCCTTAATATTACGGAAAACACCAAGATTCTGGGTCATGTGCTGAGAACAAACGTTGCCGCTTGTACTGCTGTTGGTAGCGGCTTTTCCGTTCAAATCGCCCGTATTTATGTACCTTTACTGGAATTGTACAAAGCTGTCAGTCAGATAATATCGGACACTGTCGACAGAGAAGGTAAGAATTAGATATTTAATGTACTTTTAAATTCTGTTCCTTACTTTGGTCTTATTATTTTGTTAGGCCAAATTGCTACAAAAACTCCTCGTGTGCGTAATTTACGAGTAATTAAGAAAGAGACACTTAAATTAATGGAGATTTATATAACTAAAGCGGAAGAAACAAGCACAATCATAACGCACTTGATGCCACCATTGCTATCCGCAGTCCTAATTGATTATAACACCAACGTTGAACAAGCTAGGGATGCTGAAGTGTTAAGTTCAATGGCCACTATAATTACAAAGCTCGGGGTAATGTTCGATTTAATATGTTTCTATATTTCTAAATTCGTAATGACTAAGTGTATGATCGGATAATTTTAACAGGCTGGAATTACAAATGAAGTCCCAGCCATTCTTAATGCTGTATTCGAATGCACGTTAAATATGATTAATAAAGATTTTGCAGAGTATCCAGAACACCGTGTTGGATTCTTTAAACTTCTTCGAGCTATCAATCAACATTGTTTTCCTGGTGCGAATTATTATTTAATTGCTCATAATCTCTTGTTTACCCAATATATTTTCACTAAAACTTTCTTTTTAGCTTTGTTAACCTTACCACCAACACAGTTCAAACTTATAATGGATAGTATTGTGTGGGCCTTCAAACATACGATGCGTGATATCGCTGATACTGGTCTATACATCTGTTTAGAGTTGATTAATAATATATCATTACAAGATACGGCGACAGCAAATTTATTTTATAGTCAGTATTTCCTTAATCTTTTACAAGATGTATTTTTCGTTTTGACTGATACAGATCACAAAAGTGGTACGTGTAGTTATTATTTTTTCATATGTTGTATTTTTAATCATTTATAGCTTATTGTTGATTCTTAAAAGGATTCAAAATGCAATGCTCTGTGCTTCAACGAATAATTAATCTTGTGGAGTCTGGCGCAGTACAAGCTCCGTTGTTTAATCCAGCCGAAGTGACAGATCCATCTATGACGACTCAGAGATTTTTGAGGGAATACGTCATGAATTTATTGCAAAATGCGTTCCCTCACTTACAAGCGTTAGTACAATATAAATTAATTTTAATGATTTTTTTATTCAAATCTAAGTCCATCATATTTTTGTCATTAGAGCTCAAGTTCAGCATTTTGTTATGGGCCTTTTCGAACTGCACCAACAAGACTTAGCTAAATTTAAATTGCACATGCGTGACTTTCTAATTCAACTTAAAGAATTTGCTGGAGATAATGCCGATTTGTATCTAGAGGAACGGGAGGCTGAAGCTGAGCTTCAGAAGAAGACGGCAATGGAAAATGCATTGAAGATTCCAGGGCTTGTGAAGCCTGCTGATTTACCAATGGATGAAGAAGAATAATTGTTGAATGATATAAAAAGGTTAGGGTTTTATAAAATTATGCACCGCACTGTGGTGTACTCCTTATAATCACATGATCGATTTACGTGATTATTCGTAGAGATTATGTAAATCTTATTACGTTTTCGCAATGATCCTCTTTCTAAATTATAATTAGTTAACTATATATTTTTACTATACCTTCGTGCAACTATTACTACGTTTTTCTTACTGTCAGATATTATTGCTTCATTTACATGCAATCTTTTCTTTTCTTTGCATTAATGAAAGATCTGTATAAGGGATTGCTTATTGCGAATCATAAGAGCTTTCATAGAATTTAATAATAAAACGTTTCTATATTAAAAATATGATTATTTGCTTTTTTTACTATAAAACTTACTTTTCTTTAAATCCAAAGTCCCAATACATACGGTCTAAAGCCCTGTTAATGATAATCAACGTAGTTGTATGTGGGAATGGAATTTAAGTAGATTTGGAATTTCTTAGGATTCTAGGATTATGGTGTAAATTTAGAATAAAATTTATTCCAAAACTATAATTTTATTAAGAAATTCCAAATTTACTTTAATTTCGTTCCCATTTACAACAAACACATGTGATTTATTATTATATGTTAAGAAACTTTATTACAATCGCATAACAGAAATATATCCAATGAATTTTTTAACTATATACTATTTTCAAATGTGTTAACTTGATAACAGTTACCCGATTTGTTACATTAAAAATTTTTTTTTACTAATATAATGTAAAATTTTATTCTGAACAAGTTTATTTAAAAACAAAAAATAGATTTTCTTAGTAAAAAAAAAGTTTATATAGAAAACTATAAATTTTACATTTATTATATAGTAAACTTATTTTTTTACTAAGATAACTTACTTTTGATTTTTCAGATACAGTTGTTCAGAATAAAATTTTACATATAATTATAGTTTTATAATTAAAATTTTTTTGTCATATTATTATATAAATAAAATAGTAAATTACTTTTTATACCTTCTATTTATGCTATTCATACTCCTTTCATATAAAAAACATTATTTTGATTTATTATTGCATAATAATTTTATAATATCTAATTAAATAAAATTATATAATAAATCATTTGTAACTAAAAATATATTATTATATTCATCTAACACAACATAATTATATAATACTTTTATATAAAGAGAGTATAAATAGCAAAGATAGGAGGTATGAATAGCAATGCTCATTATCCAAATTAGTAGATTTTTGTTTTATCTCAGAATTTTGAGATTTAAAATTTTAACAAAACTAAAATTCTGATATGGTATAAAATTTTAGTATTGTTGAGATTTAATCTATCAAAATTTTAGTACTGTTAAGATTTTGTTTTCAAGATTTTAAGTATTAGGATTTGAAATATCAAGATTTTGAAATAAAACTATAAATCTCATATTCCTGATAACTATTTTTCTTATAATGGTTTGTTATTGTTAAATACATAAGAGCATATACAATATAATAAGTTAAATCTAACATTAAGTTATAAACTTCAAATTATATGAATGAATAAACTTATATTTCAACAATGTAATTGGTTCTCAATACTGATACTAAATATAAATACCAGTACTTAATTATGCCAAATACCAAATCTTAATTCTAAAAGTTATTTATTTATGCATATAGTAAGTAGTACATAAATTTAACATATGTGTATAAATGAAATTATACTATATGAAAGTTTAAATACAGTTCATAAATGAGTTATATAGAAATCTTTGTATATATTAGATTAAATAATTAAATTAACCAGAATTATCCTATATAAAATATAAAGAATTTCTTTGTTTCTTAATTAATTTGTGTTGCTATATATAATTAAAAGTTTTATGATATATTATATAGAATTTTTACTAGAAAAATTACTAAGATTTTCTGATCAGGTCAATTCAGACAAACTTAAACCAACATATTATTAGTTTTTACTTATATGTATCTTTTGTCTTTATTGATCCAATAGTTTATTTGATAATAATCATAAAACATGTTCTTTTGCAGAAGTTTCAAATGTTGTTCATATAATAAATTAAATATTGATCATTCAATTTTTATATTAAAATTTTATTCTTACAAAAGGTTTTTTTATATTGTAGTCCCAAATTTGTAAAACTGTTTGACTATAGCCCTTTAAGTCAAAAAAATAGTTCAGATATTTCTTTATTAAATTATGAAATTTTAGTTCTTAATAAGTTCTAGTTTGAAGAAAATCTTTATTTAAATCTAGAGTATACTAATCTCAGTAATATATATGTTAATATATACAGCTCTAATCTAATTTACAACAACTATCTTATTGACAGCTCAATTTTCTCAGCTTCACTTCTCTAACAACACAATTTCAGTTTTATTTTTATAACAACACAATTTCTTCTATAATAATATAATTTCTTAGCTTTACTCCTAATTTCTCAGCTTCACTTCCTTAATATGATTTTTCAGAGTTATTTTCCTAGCAATATGATTTCTTAGTTTCATTTCTTTATTAACAATTTCTCTTAGCTTTACCTTTCTAGTAGCATGATTTTACAGTATCCCTTTCCTAACAACATGAATTTTCAGAAATCTACAAACTATTTTAATAATATTAGAAAATATTGGTTAGGGATTTAAACATTCCATATAAGAGAAGTTTGTTTTATATCTTTACTAATTTAATATTTTTTTGCTTGCAATAAAACATATAAATAGAGTTGTTAATAGATTGGAATACTCTAGAGCTGCTCCAAAGTGAGCCTAGTCCAAGTTGAATATACTAAAAATCTGAAATGAACTAAATCAGCTCTAAGTAAGTCTAGAGTAGTTCTGAAGTAAGCTAGAGTGAGTTAAGGAATTGTTTAACCCAACCCAACCTATTAACAACCTTATATACAGGTTACAATTCTCATTTGATCATAATAGCATATCTTCTTTTTAATGCTTAGAAGATAGTTAGTTAACAAATAAATTTAAGAGCAGAATCACACTTGTGTAATTTGTATTTTGTTACATAGAATTCATATTTTCTTGTACAGTTAATATTTTATTGTGTAGTTTTATATTTCATTGTGTAGTTTATATTTCATTATCCATGTGATTTTTAATATCATATTGTCATTTTATATATTAGAAATAAATAAGAGTAATACTGTATTGAAAAAAATATAATATTGAACATAGTCATTTGTAAAATGGATATTATAATGAATAAAGCCTTCTAATTCAAATATACAAAATAGTTTTATTTTTTTATTTAAAATTTCTATTTGATTATTTGTTGTTATACAATTTCTTAAAAATACCATGTTTCTGCAAAATAACTGATAATAAGCATAAAAAATTATTCAAAAAGCTGTATACTCTCAAAGCAGCATGCATAGTTTTAAAATAATATTCATGAATATCTTGAAATAATGCACTCCATGCATGATTATATAAGATTATGTTAAATTCTTTGAATCCTTTGATGTGATTCTTTGATGTAGTAAATTCTTTGTTAGTTAATCAAAGAAACAACACATTTTATCATAAAATCAGCCCTTGTTTTAAACTAATATACAAAGCAATGCACAATAATACAATAGAAGGAAACATTGATATTATATAATTGATTTTACACTTGGTGTGAAACATATAAAAAAATTTTTTTACAATACTTTAACGATTTTGATCAGTCAGCTAGGAGGTGTTATGATTATAATCCAATACTATTTTTATTATAATAAAAATGGTGTTAGATTATAATTAAAATATCTCCTAGCTAACTGATCAAAATCATTAAAGTATTGTAAAAAAATTTTTTATATGTTTCACATTGAGTGTAAAATCAACTATGTAACATCAACATTTCCTTCTGTTCAATAATACACAAAGTTAATTATGCAAAATGCAGTATAATTAATGAAATGGTTATGCAATCATTATGGCATTTTAAAAAGGTTTTATCTGAACGAATATACTTTGTTCTTGCAATACATTTTAAAGATGGTTTACCCTATTATTACCTATTTGTTTCAACAAAATGGTTTAAAATTAGAAAAAGCTTAAGACTGGTCGAATTGCTATCTTGTTATATTTGAAAATGCTATTAGTATATAAATGTGTTGTAAAATATTAAAGTTTGTAAAAAAAAAAAAATATAAAAATATAAATAATCTCATCTTGAGACATCAGTTTCTGTTAAAATATAAGTCTTGTAATATTAATTTTGTAAAAACAATCTAACTAGTGATATAATTTAATTCATAAAATAGTAAATAAATTTCATCAATTGATTAGTTTACAACTATATTTTAATAACAATAACTGATTTTGAATCTACTTATTTTGAGGAATTTAATATTTTAGGAAAAAGTTATGAAGAAGATTCTATTATCAACTTGTCTTACTTGGAAGAATCCAATTCTGAAGAAAACTATAAAGAAAAGTTTACTATAAATCTGATTGTTATTAAAAGCATACAAGCTTTATTATATGATGATGAAAGTTAAGACATTAATCTGAATAAAATCAAATCTGAAATTTCTGATTCTTATAATGAGCTTTTCTCAAAATTGGATGAGAAAAGAGATGTAGAAATTGAAGAGACTTTTATGAAAACTCTAAAATTGACATCATGTGTAATTATAGATAATTTTTAAAGCAAGATAAAGTACTGCAACAGTACAACAAACCTGTGATAATTGTGACAAATGATAGAACATAGGAAGTATATGCAAATGCAGTTGAAAGGTACTACAATAATGCAACAAACCTACACTGATTATGACAAGCAATTAGAAGCACTAAGAATCTTTCTCAACTTGGCATTTGCTACAATTATTTCCTATTTGATCAGAATTAACTTCATAATGTAGACATGAAACAATTACAGCCATTCAACAAAAGCACTATTTATTTTTGTATTTGTCTCTTCCGTGATAAGAAAAAATGTTTCTTTAGCCATAAAAACTATTGTATAGACCATTCATGAAATATCAATAGATGGAACATTCAAGTACCTTGTATTAGTATTTTTGACTGTCTTGTATTTTCTGAGAAATATATAACAAAAAAATCATCTTCTGGCTATCATGCATGTTACATCTGCTCAGAATGCTTTCAACTAAATAGAGAATATTTGTATAATAAACATGATAGAGGTAGTACACACATCTCATGTATTAAACAAGAAAAGCATTATGATGATATAAGTGATGTTCTAATGCTTATTGAAAAATAGATAATATCAGTAGCAGAGTCCACAATCATGAGTTGCAAGAAAGATTTTTATCCTAGCTATTTTCAATATTAACTACTTCTAATGATGAAATAATAAATATAAATTCATCAGAATCAGAAATAGTAAAATTTCCAAGTAAATTGTTTTGCACAATAGTAATAAAATTGAAAAGGTTGAACTAAATAAGTTGAATAGGTTAACTAAGAAAAAATCTCTAACTTCAGAAAAGACCTTATCAATAGAAGAAAGATTAGAAAAAGAAATTTTATATTTGCACACTAAAATTAAAAATAATAAAAATCGATTAGAAAATCCAAGCTCATATAAAGACTATTTCGAAGCATTGCCTACTATAATTCATAACTTTTTTTAAGCTCTTCTTACAATACTGCAATAATATAAACAAAAAATAGTTAATAATAAGAGGCTTCAACATGAACTTCTTCTAAAATCACATAATACAAGCCAAGTATCAAAAACTACTACACTACTAACTTTAATGCTACTTATCATTACTTTTTCTAGAACAGAATTCTGGCTTTCAAGCATTATGTTATTAATATGCCAGAATCCAAAATTATTACTATGCTTCTGAAAGATTCTTTATTTAGCACATGTTATCTCATACACCAAGCAGCATAAAAGTCACCTTAAAAAATTAAGAATGCAATATATAGACCCTAGAAATAACTTAATTAAAGGATTAAACAATAAAATCTGATAGTAATTGACAATATTAACTTTAAAGCTTCTACATTCTCATATGGCAATATTTTTGATATTACAAGACAGACTTCATATGCAACATTACAAATAACATTCCAGTTTACTCTCCCCACTTCACTTGATTATCTAACTAAAGATTACAAATATTCTAATTAATCATTATTTGAAAAATTTTTGACTATCAACAATATTTTGATAATGTATGAAACTATTTTAAATAGAATATTAAATAATTGTACAAATAACTTTAAAATAAAAGATGTATATTTTGAAATTGTTGAACAAATACCTGTAGGTTGCAAGCTTTTATCATTAAAAGTTGTAATACTAAAACCTAGTGATCTTCATAATTGCAACTATAATGTTCATACAGCATATGAAATGTATTATGATGATTTGCCTTGTGGTTGTAATAAGCATCTATATATTGCATGCGATCAAGCAATTTTTAGAAGATTAATTTTTTATAAAGAAACTCACCATGGCATTTGACTTCTTTTGGGACAATGGCATACATTTAAAGACATATGCAGCACTTTAATTACAATATTTACTAAGTATAGAATATTTAACCTTGCAGCATCTCTCGAAATATGATATTTGGACAAGTTTGAGCATGTAGTAGATTATTGAGCTATATGCCATGTTTTAGAATTGATTTGGGTCATATTTAAAGTTGCATTATGTAAGCATGTTAAATGAGAAAAGAAAACAATAAATGATATTTTAAATAGCAACAATTATCTAATAAAGGTGTAGTATCTCTTTTTTCATTGAACAGGACATTTTATAGGCCACAAAATTGGAATTAGAAGAGGAAATTACAAAATGCAAATGGCAAATTTGGCCATGTTTGCACCTTTTTTTCCTGTGGCTAGAAAGTTTAGATACGCAAGTTCCATGGCACACTATTTGGTTCAGGTTTATAATAATCCAGAGTTGTAAAATTTATTACAAATAATGTGTTTAGTAAATCTCACAAATGAAGGATATTATTTCATCTTTGATGAAGTACTTGAAACATATAGTGTAAAATTTATCAAGCAAAACATTACTAGTAATGTCACCAACCAGGAAACTATGAAGTTAAAAATCAAAGCTGTCCAAAGTGAAAGGTATCATCTATTAATACTTCTAGCAAAATATGTTGATGATGTTGTAATAAGTCAAAATATTCATGCAATCAAGTTACGAAAAGATTCACTCTAAACACTAGTTGAAAAGTTATTATTTGTCTTTGATCATCCAAATCCTACAGAGCACTATTTGTTCAAAGATGTACCTAAATTTAATAAAGAGGGCATTAAAAATATTTTTTCTTTTTATGAAACTGGTAAATTATGGTTTCAAGAAATACTTGAAGAGGATATATATAAAACTAAGTCCTGAACTTTTAAACATCATATACCAAGTGTAAATTGTTATTTTTCTGAATTGAAGAGTATAAAAAAACAAAAATGTGTTCGAGCAGATAATCCTGATCAAGAACAGATTGTTCAACAAGATACTTTAGTATTATAACAAATGTTAACTAATTCATTAAAATGGTCATGTCATATTACTACAGACATAAAGAAAAGTATACTTGTGCAACTATTCAAATTTGGGAACAATGTATCTGAAATTGAATTTACTAAAGTACTAGAAGAACTTCAAACAGTTTCTTCAGACTGGACAGAAAAAAAAGTTAAAATGTATTGGAGAAATAACTGGCAAAAGAATATTTAAAAATAAATATTAGTATTGAAATATTATTTGTATACAAATCAGAAGTAAAAAAATAAATTCATTAAAATACATGACTTTTTTTTATATTCACTTAACAAACTTCTTGTTTATCTAAAATTAAAAACTTTAAAACACAAATTAATAAATATAACTAAAATTTTATAAATTTTTTGAATTACCAGTAGTTTGTTGCATATAAGCACTCTACTTATTATATGAGTGAAAACTCACAAGTGAATATAGTTAGTCCTCTTTAAATGAAACCTTCTAAATATATGCTTTATGAAAAGCCTCTCAAAGTACATATTCTATTAAGACCCAACTAATATAACACCTCTAAATTTTTATCTCTCTAAATGCATATTTGACTAATTTTTTTTATATAGTCTCACCACAGTGCATTTAGAGAGGTCTGACTGTATATGTGATTTAATACAATTCTCTATAGTTAAGTTTAGTTTTTCTTAGCAGCACTCATTAAAAAAATATAATTAGTTTTCAAATTCTTGTTTGATCTTTTCAAACAAAGTAGTACTTCTTTTGATCATTTTAGTAAAGTCTACAAATGAAATAAAGAACACATTTGATTACAAATTAACTTAGATCTATATTATTAAAAAAGTTATCTTCTAGCAAACATTATAAAACCTAAACTAAAGTGCCTTTTTACTCTTAATGAGTTTTGTAGTGCTCCTCTTTTGTAGTCATTAACAAAGTAAAATTAACTTTATTTTACAATATATTAAAGAAAATCATAACATTTGTCTTAGAAAATTGCAGTTTTCAAGTTTAATTTTATTAGATATAAAATAAAATAATATAGACAATTTTTATATAAAATAAAAGTACAAAGCTCAAAAAATAAAACTTGTCTAAGGTTAAAATATCATTTATTATTTAATTAAAAAGTATTTCAAAAAAAAGTTATGTTTGAATATGTTACATAAAAATTATTACTAGTAAAATTATTAGAGAGAAACATGTCCTATGACTGATAAACTTTTGAAATGATAAAAGAAATAAGAACTGATATATTGGTCTAAGTTTGTTCAAATTAACCTGATAGGAAAATGTCAGAAGGTGATTTTTCTAGCAAAGATCCTATTACTAAAAAAACTAGTATATATAGTTATAAAATTTACTACCAGTTCTTGATTGAATAAATATCTAAATTAGATTATATTCTGATTGATAACATAGAAAAATAATCTTGTTAAAATTCTTAAAGTAATATTAGATGTATTACTATATTTAATCATTTCAATTTATTTAGAAGCCCAATCTAGTTTATTATTTTTACTATCTAATAATTTTCAAAGAGTTTCTTGCTTTGCATGCTTTATGATAATTATATAATTACCATCTTTTGGGCTTTTAGTTATTTCATAAATTGCAATTGCTGAATTGCTTTATGTTTATATTAATTTCCAATCTAACAAATATTAATTATAATAGGTAAGATTACTAAACTTTAATTATAATAAATGTGTTATAGCTGAAGCTAGAAATTAGAGCTCTCAATTAAAAAAAGTTTAAAAAATATACTCTAAAAAATTTTGAAAATTTCATATTTAAAATTTTTAGCTTCATCTGCAGCAAAATTAATTATAATACTTACTTACTTCTAAGAATTTGTTTTATTTTTAAAATTATCAAAACTTTTTAAACAAATACTTATTTACAAACATCTTTTTCATTTATTCTTCTGATAATTAAATCCTGTAATATATCTATTAATCCATACTGCCTTAAAAATAGTGCCAAAGCCTCCTTTAGTAAGATACTTTTATTTTGGTTCAATATGATATATTTTCACTGTTTTATTCTATAAATATCTTGTATATTAACATTATTATTATTAGCTATATCTTATATGAATACTACAAAGAAAATAAGACTTCTGGGCTTTTAATATTTATTATTTATAAGATTCAGCCCTATAGCAATGTATATAATTAAACTTTTTATAAACTGAATTAATAACTAACAAATAATAAATTGAAAGTCTAAAGCTTTATTTTTTCTTTGTAGCATTCATATGCATTGATATTAATTAATGATATATTTTGAGATGCATTAATCAGTAAAGAACCAATTAGTAATAAATAATAGTAAAGCATCATTATAAGATGCATAAAAATAAAGTAATAATGGTATTTATAAACTAAAAAAAGAAGTAAGTGCAATAAGTGCTTTTATTAAACTTTAAAAAAAAATAAACCACTTCTCTATTATTTTTTAAAATAAAATTATAACTACAAGTATGCTACTACCATCTTTTAAAATATATAAAAATGCTAATAAACTTCTTCAAAATGTTTAAGCATTTGCTAATTCTCAAGGTTATGTGTTGGTTAAAAAAAAATATATAAAAATTAATATAGTAAGTTAAAAAATATAACATTGTGTTGTGATCAAGAAGGAATATATAAAAGCTTCAGAACACAACAAAGGCAAACAAGTACTCAGTTAATCAATTGTTCTTTTAAGTTAAAGACTATTCAACTTGATAGTAAATAGTATATAAAAGAGGTTCATAATAGTGATTATAACAATAATTCTTCTGAAAACTTATCAGAACATCCAATAATTCATCAACTTACAGAGCAATTATTAGCAATGTTACAAAAATAACTTCTTCTGACTCATATCTTCAGAAAATTATATCAACTATTCTTCAAAATAATCTATTAGCATTTGTGAAAAGTAAAGATATTTATAATGCATGTAAATAACTTCATCAACAAAAGTTAGCTGGTTATACTCCAGTTGAAGCATAAAAAATGAGCATAAAGAAGGTGATTATATGTATAAATACAAATATAATGATATTAGTCAAATTATTTATCTTTTCTTTATACATAAAGAATCAATAAAGCTTACTCATTGATATTCATCTGTTTTTCTTATAGATTGTACCTATAAGATAAATAAATTTAAAATGCCTTTGTTAAATGTTGTTGGAATAATCTGTTTCAACACTACTTTTTTTTCATGTTTTATTTTTATAAAAGATGAAGATGAAGAGGATTATCTCTGGGCATTAAATTGCATTGTCTAATTGTTTAATGGTATAACACAGCCTGGTGTTATAGTAACAGATAAAGAGCTAGCTTTTATGAATACTCTTAGAACAATCTTTCCAAATTCAACTAATTTGTTATATTTGTGGCATATTAATAAAAATATAATAAAGAACTGTAAATCACAATTCAAAGATAATGAATAACAAACCTTTTTTTTAAAATAGAATAAGATTGTTCAATTACTAACAAAAGAAGAATTCAATATAAAATAGAATGAGTTTTATAATAATTATTCAAATAAACCCAATGTTATAAGCTATTTTGAAGACATTTGAATGCCTTAAAAAGAAAAATATATAAAAGTATAGACAAACAACTTTTTTATTTAGGAACAACTATTACTTTCCAAATTGAAGGTGCATATGCAATTATTAAAATATATCTTTGTACATTAGCAGGAGATTATTGTAATGTCTATATAAAAATTTCTTTAGCAGTAAAAAATCAAAAAAAAGAAATAGATATTATGGCAGCATCAGAAAAAATTTGCTTTCCAATTTTTGCTCAAAATAATTCCTTATATGAAAATATTAAGAATAAAGTTTTAACTTTTGTTCTTAAAAAGATGAAAGAGCAGTATCAGAAGATTATACAAGAATCTTTTTACTGTGTACTGGATCTTTCTTAAGCACAATAGGACTACCATATGCTCATAAAATTCAACCTTTTAAAAATCATCAAAACTAAATACTTAATGATTTTCATAAATATTGATGAATTTAAAACTGCTTACTAATACTACCTATTAAAGAAAACAATAAATTGCAGCCTCTTTTGCAAACTTTACAAGAAAGGTATGAAGAATGGCCAGAACACCAGCAAGCAACTGCTTATAAAAAATTAAACAGCATTATTAATATCTCAACAGCAGTTTTGCAGAATTCTCAAGTTGTTTATACTAAAGAAAGACCTTCTGGTTTCTCTAATCACAGAACAGATAATTTAACCAAAAGAAATCTTTTTAGGTTTGAATTAATAGAACATAGAGTAAGGTAATGCACCTTCTGCAAACAGACTAGACACTATGCTAGTACTTGCTTAACTAAAATCTAATTCACTTTTATTAGTAACTGTTAATGTTAAGTTGTAAATATATTGCTGTCATAAATACTGCATGTATATATACATAGCATAGATTTTGTAAATTACTAATAGTTGCACAATTGCATTAGGATTAGTATTGAACCTGTATGTACTGCACATAATGCTATGCTTATTAATCTTGATACTTATCTAGAATATAATTTGCATCTGTTAATAGAGTATGCAATATCAAATAAGTACATATGTATAATTAATTTTTTAAAACCTGAACTTTGAAATCAGTGCCTATGCAGATAAAATATAATCTTTAGTTTTCTTTATAATACTACAGAGCCATTTTTTTTTTTAATTTTATCTATTTTAAAGCGAAATTAACTACAAAACACAGTTGATGTTAATAAAATAAAAAGATGTTTATAGCATTATAAAGCATGCTAAGAGAAATTTAAAAATTATATTTTTATCTAAGTAGACATACTGGTTTAAAAGTAATAAAAATTCAAAATTCACATATGCTTTGATTGAATTTTAGAAAATTTTTAGCTTTATTTATATGCACATTAACAGTTTGTTGATTATTTGATATTGTACACCTTAATCTGTTAAGCTATATTGTTATAAATCTAACCAAACTAGCTTATACATACCTTATTGATATTTTCTATATGTTACATTTATGGTTTGAACTATTCTTAGCTTAGGCTACATTCCCTATTCATAATACTAACTTTGAACGAATTATTTATAACTTTAGTTATATTTGCAAATTACTTGCAATTTTAATTAATCAGTTTTGTCAGTTAGCATTAGCATTAGATTATGATCTAAATTAGCTATATTGTTATTTTTTTATTTTTTTTAAGTATGTAAAAACAGGTATGAGCAGTTGCAATAGTCTAATATATTTTTTTTAAATATTAACAGTGAGGTCATGCCTTTAACTTTATTGAAATTAAATTGAAGTTTTTACAAAGAAAAGCTTGCTTTTAAATTATATATAAAGAATAAAAACTCAGATATATAATCTGTAACCTAAACCTAACAATAGTCTAATATTTAATAAGTAGATATACTACATATTATATAAACTTATTATTATTATTATTATTAAAAAAAAAAAAAATAAATAATATACTAAAAAAAATAAAAAATTAACTAAAATATTTTTTATATAGAAGGAGATATAACTAGTAAGAGTGAAAGAGTACAAATAGTATCATCCTATTTTTATTATTAAAATAATTTTAAGGTATTTAAAATAAATTCACATTATTTTAAACTGTTTTAATATAATCAAAATTTGATTTTTATTTATTTTAATTTTGAATGCTTTAATTATTTTAAAATTCTTTTAATATTATTTATTAATTTTTAATATTTTAATTGCTTTTTCATATTTTTTAAATTAATTTTAATATATTTAAATATTTTTATATTTTTTTAAATACTTTTAATTTACTCAAAATTTTTATCTTCTAATTACTTTGAATAGTTTTACTTTTTTTTTTTTTGGTATTAAGATGAGATCTTGCTTATATCTTTATTAATTTTTTAAAATCTTTATATATATATATGTTT
>CAJVQA010001742.1:0-24257 GCA_910591915.1 Cetraspora pellucida
TTAATAACTATGCTATTATTCTTTGCAAATAGACTTTTCTTCTATTAGTCTATTGCTTTTCCTGTTGCTGCTTCTTTTTTCTTAGAGCTACTTAAGATGTTTTCTATTGCTGTTTTTGCTAAAATCTACTTTTTTCTTTAGCGATTTTTGTGTCTGAGTGATTGACGGGAAGAGTTGATTATATTTTTTTTATAATAATGATTTTTTAATGTTTAAGTTTAACATTATTTGATTACTTCAATAGTTTTAAATGCAACTTGTTGTATTATCTTAGTTAGAGATAAACTAC
Source organism: Cetraspora pellucida (assembly GCA_910591915.1). Taxonomy (NCBI): domain Eukaryota; kingdom Fungi; phylum Glomeromycota; class Glomeromycetes; order Diversisporales; family Gigasporaceae; genus Cetraspora; species Cetraspora pellucida. The sequence goes on from CAJVQA010001742.1 coordinate 290, forward strand.
TTGTTTAACTACTTAAAGTTATATCAGAAAAGTTTGTTTTTTTTAGTAACAAGTATATTGTTACAAAGTAAATTTTTAGTATAACATAGTATGTTATATTATTAGTAGTTATTAATATATTTATTATTGTATTTTATATTATATTTATTATTAGTTATTAGCATAGTTATATTATAGTATATTGTAGTTAGAAAATAGGATCTTAATTGGCTGTTAGAAGTGTAATACAGATACATAACATTGGGTAACATCTATAATATCATTATTGTCTTACAAAACCCCAAGTACCCCTACACAAGTTTCATATATCCTAATACAATTTACTGGGCCAAATAATATAGTACAAGAATCCCAAATATCCCTTTTACAATTCTCAAGTATCTCTGCACAATCCCAAGTATCCCAACACAATCTTCAGGTATCTCTACATAATCCCAAGTGTCCCTATACAATCCTCAACTGTCTCTGCACAGACTCAAGTACCTTGACACATGCTCCAAGTATTTTAAATACAAATGACAAATATATATAAACATTGTTCCAACTATCTTTGTACAAACTTTACTTGTCTCTGCACAATCCTTACTATTCCAAGTACAGTATCAAAAGATGTCATTCAAATCTTCACTACCCCTACTAGGTAAAAAGATATATAAAGGGTACCTTTTCTTCTTTCTTGTCAATTCCAAGTTTCTACACTTCAACTTAGACATAATGACTTTTTGATTATAAAGTATGATATTCCCTTTCTAAAGTAATTCCTACAGGCAAGGTTGTTACCATGTGTGTTGTTAATAAAAAGTTAATCTATATACTGTTATTATCTCAAACCGTTTGCTTACTGCTGTGTAATAAAGTGAACTATTACACCTCCATCTTATATATATTTGCAATAGTCAATCACTATACTGGGTGACCTTGTTACTTAGTTGTATTGTACCAAGAAGGCTGCAACCCTGTAACAATATTAATTGTCTTTTAAGTTTTTTATTTTTTCTATTTTTCTTTTTCTTTTTTTTAATTTTTTTTTATATAAGTATTCTTTTTATTTTATTTATTATATTAATTTTTTTTTCTTATTCTTGTATTTTTTTTACATTAAACTTTTTATACTTAGTTATAAAAGATGGTTTATATTGTTCTTATTACTATGTCTAAACATCTTTGTATTGTCTACTTGTTTAATAGTTATTTAAACCTTTTAGTATAATAAGTCTTTTTATTAATATTTTCATATTTATAATTTTTTTTTGCTTCTGTTTTATTGAATAATGTCTTATATAATACTTATAATAGAATTCTGTTTTTTGTTTCTCTTTAAGCTTATTTTATACTGTTGCTGTTGTTGCTTTTTAGATCTATTTCTACAAACTTTTTTGTCTATTACAACTTGTTAAATATGTTTGAATTTCTTTTTTTTCATTTTGTATATCTGATATTCTGCTATTGTATATACTTCTGGTCTTCTTCTTTTATTTAGATTTTCAAATATTGATGAACTATTTATTATATACTTGATTATTGTAATTCTTCTTATACTAAGTTTCTTGTAAACTTTTTTTGTTTTATTTATTTCTTTCTAAAAACTTAACTAATTATATAATGTATTTTTTTTTTCTAATTTTAGTATTCTAATTAGATTTATTTTTTTTTAACTGGCTTCAATTCCGATATTTATTATTATTTTATATAAAAGTTTCATTAATATGTTAATCTTCTTGTTTTCTTATTCTAAATAGTACTAAATTTCATTATATTTAATTTTTTTTACATATATTATATTTTTATATATTGCTTCTTATTTTGTAAGAAAGTTTGCTCTGTTATTTTACTTGTCTTAACTGTAACTTTTAACTTTAATTATATTTATTTTGATATTCTTATTTTTAATAAAACCTGCAATATTTATTATTTATATTACATTTTTCTTTTTTAAAATTTTTTCATTTTTTATATTTTGAATTATTTTATTAATGTTTTTTAATATTGCAATACTATTTATATATATTTTTATATTCTTTCTTTCTAGTACTGTTAAAATTACTATTCATATTACTACTAATTCTATTATTATCAATAACAACTATCTTCCAAGTCTTAATACAGTTTTCTCTTTTGATTAGTTTTTTTGTCTCTTATTTGCATCTAATTAATACTTATTTTTTTTGTACTATATTTTTTTTTCTTGTATAATACTCTGTCTATATAAAAAATATTTTTTTTCTTTGTTTTTTTTTTATTTCTTGTTAGAATCTCTATTAAATAGTCTGTAACTATGCTACTTAATTTTGTTTTTTAATTAACTTTATCTCTAGTTCTTTTGTTTGTCTTAGTCTTAATTTTTTTTTTTTTATTGTTCTATTTTTAATGTTTGTTTCAACATTATATTGATTTTATTGTTGTTTTTCTTTACTAATAACTCTAACATTACTTTTATATTATAGTCTTATTTTATTCATTTTTTATATTTGTCTATTGTCTGTTCTGATCTGATTTTATAACCTTTGTATTTACTTATTTTTGTATATGTTTTTTTTTTTTTTTAATTTTAAGGTGAGTACTTGTAACTCAGGATTTTATTGATAGTATATTTGACTAATAGTTGTATTACAACTACAAAGAGCAACTATGAAAAGAATATACAACTAGCTACTCATACAACTTTAGTCATTGTTTAATTTAAGTAGTTTGCCTGAAGGTTCTATACTAGCTGCTATACTTGAAACCTACTTGTATGTTCTCTATTTAACTACTTTAGTTTCTATATCTACTAATCTATCTCTGCTTACTAATAACCCTAGTTGATGTTGGTGAAAATATGCTATAGTTACTAAGTCTTTAAAGCAGTTCTTTGAAACCTTTGACTTTATACTAAACCTTCCAGAATCTTCTGTATCTTATTTTTATAGCTAACTTAGTATTGCTATAGCTAAGATCAACACTAATAGTCAAAACATATCATTAAACCACTATGCTCTTGTAGAGTTCACCCCAACTCTAGTACTAACTTTACAACATATCTCTACTATTTTGGTATTCAATTCAAGTTTCACCAAGCTGCCATTTTAGATAGTCCAAAAAAGTAGACCAAAACCATACCTCTGGTTTACATATTTACTAGCATGTACCTTTTTCTTCTGAAATCCAAAAATTCTGATGGCCTGGTTGGTTCATCTGGTCTTTTCTCAAAAACTGACACATTTGCCCAGTTTTACAAGTTCTAGCTCTATTTTATAAGTCTAGTCTTTACAGTAGCATCATCAAAACTTTGAGTTACCTCTCTACTTAGGTCTTTCAAGTAGGCTTCTGTCTTTCTTTTTTTGGTTCCTATGATTTATATAGCCATGTGAACTTATTGAAGGTTTGCACTGCCTGATACCAGGTTGCATTCCTTTGTATAACCACAAACCTTGTCTCAAAAAACAATGTTACATAACTATTATACAAATGCCATATGATCTGCCAGTTATACTGATATGACACAAGTAACAAGCATCTTATCTTAACTAATTGCAAGAGACAGTTAACTGTAACACAGTGAGGATTTTTAAATTTTCTATTGACACTGAAATTTGAACTTTGAATCTGTTACTTGAGAGTTGACAATCTGACCATTTCATTAGACCACCATACTTTTATATTTTTTTTTTGTATATTAACTAATGTTTAACTAATATTTTTTTTTGTTATTTTGCTAAATTGCTAGTTATATTTTAGTCTTATATAATTCATTCTTTTTTCTTTAATCTTCTAATATTTTTGTTTACTTAATCTTTAATCTTTATATATTATGATTATTTATTTTGTAATAGTTGTATATTATTTTATTTGTTTGTATTACTAATATTATAAAACAAATAATAATAATTATTTTATTATTATTATTATTATTTTTTTCTTAAGCAGTCACACTAGTGCTTTATTAAGATTTTGGAATTACATTTGCAATTACATAATATTCTTAACAACTAAGCCTAGCATCACTCAGCCATCCTAATGATACCTAAGTGTGACCTGCTGCATTACTTCATACAGAAGTAAGCTGCTTATCTGACTACTTAAAGTCTATAATAAAAGAGTCTTTTTCTTTTTATGACAAGTTCTAACATTGTTTTCTGTATTTCTTTTCTAATTTGTTTTCTTTTTCTTTTGCTTTCTGTTTTCTTTCTTCTATAGCTTACTAATTTGGTTTTTCTTTTTTTCTTGATGCTTTTTTTTTTTCCTTCTTTTTATTCTACCTATTATTCCTTTATTTTTCTTTTATTTATTAATCTTCTTGCATCAGATTCTTCATGCTTGTTCATAGAATGTATTTTAGACTGTTCTTGCTACTACATTTATAAATTGCTGTCTTGATTTTGTACTTAGAAGCTGTCTTAATCTGTCTTGTATTTCTTTTGAAATGAGACCTTTAATTAGTGCCTCTTTTGTTTTAATTTCCTCTGCTTCTGTTTTCCTAAAGAGTGCTGTATATAATATGTATAAAGGAACTCAAACTTTTTCTTCTTCTTTTAACCTCTTCCAGGCTGTTGCAATAGTCACTTTTTAAATTCTTTTCTACAGATTCCTTTGTCCTTTATATGCTGCCAAGTGTGTAGTGTTTTTTTTGTTTTATCTTAACACATTTGGCATTCTGTTATTGTATATACATCTGGTCTAAAGTTGAAAGTTTATCCATTATACACTTTATAAATGCACTTCTCCTGGCATTACCTTTTCTTGTTGTACAGTGTACTCCTTTAGATATCTTTAGTCTATTCCAAAAATATGTCCAATTGTAAATTGTAACTTCTCTTTCTGGTTCTAATTCTCTAATTGCTTTCATTTCTTTCTATTTAGCTCTTATTCTTGCATTTATTATCAATTTGCATAACAGTCTTGATGATATGTCAATATGTTTGTTTTTCCACTCTAGGCAGTACTTTATCTCTTCACAGCTGACTTTTCCAGCTTGTATTATCTTTTTACTTATTGCATCTTTTTTTGCTAAACTATTAGCTTTATCATTCCATCTATCTTTACTATAGCTTTTAATCTTCACAAATTTTATTTGAATATTTTTTGTTACAATAAGCTTTCTGATTTTTATTACCTATATTGCATTTTTTTTTTAAAGATTTTATCTCTGCACACTTGTTTTAAATCTCTACTAATATTTCTTATTGCTGCATTGCTATCTGTATATATTTCTACTTGCTTTTCTCTTAGTATTATTAAGATTGCAGCCCATATTGCTACTAACTCAGCCATTGTTAATGTTTGCCATCCTTCTAGACCTAATACTATCTCTTTTTCTGGCTATTTTTGTGTTTCATTTGTTTGTACCCACCCTATGCCCATACTATTTCTGTTTTTTGTATTTTCTTTAGTCTTCAGGTTTGCTGCTCTATCTGTATATATTACATACTTATTCTTGCTTTTTATTATATTTCTTCTTAAAACTTCTACTATTTTTTGACTAATGCTGTCTTTTAACTTTTGTTGTCTAATTATCTTTACTTCTGGCTCTTCTATTGTTTTTAAACCCTCAAGTTTCTGTTCTCTTATTACTGGTTTGTTTATCATTTCTATTATTTAATCTATTGCTATCTTGATCTTGTTGCTGTCTTTTTCTAGTAATGCATTCAAAATTATATTAATTCTGTTATTTACTCTTATTCACAGTTGGCAGCTATTTTCTTGATGTTTTTCTTTTCTTGTACAACCTTTATATTTGCTGATTTCGGTAGCTAATTTACTTTCTTTACTTTGCATTTACCAATGTTCTACTAATATTTTTTTTTTTCTTCTTGGCTATCTTTTCTAACTGTCGATTATTTCGTGCACTATATGTTATCTATTCTTTTCTTTTTTTGTCTTCTGAGATATGCTCCTATTTCATCTGCATTGCTTGTGTATTTTGTTCAATTGTTTTAAATTGCCTTTTAACTTTTCTTTTTTCTAGTCTAATAGTACTTCTAGCTTTTTTGCTTTGAACTATTCTGCTTTTTTTTTTTTACTTGATAGACTTTGATAACTTTTAATTGCTGTCATGTAATTAATCTTTTTTCTTTTGTATTTATTAGTTGGTTTAGATATATTAAGCCTGCTTTATTTATTCTCATACTACTTCTTTTCTGTAATTACATATCTATAAGTTCTTTTATTTTAATTCCATATCTGAACATTGTTCATAAGTTGCCTTCTGTTCTTACATTTATATTGAGCTTTCTTGCTTTTAGCAATGTTAGACAAGCTAAGTTACTTTTTTAACCTTTTATATTTTTTGGCATCTCTTTTATTTTCTATATATCTTCTGTTAAATCTGCTCTCTAACACTCTTATATTATTCTTAGTTTTGTTAACTGTTCAAGACTATCTTGTCTGTTTAGTCTTACTATTAGGCCACTTATTTGTTTTGTTGTTAATTCTTGTCATAGTGTTTTGCAGCTACCAAGATCTTTGTATTTCATTACACAGTTTTCTAATGTTCTTTGCAAATTGCTCTCCTACTTTGCTAAACTTATAATTGGCTAATGTACTTTATTTATACTTCTTTTTGACATTTTTATTAGCTATAATATATAACTTAGTTTTAGTATTATTACTATATTGTTTATATATACAATCTGACTTATTATTATTTTTTTGTATCTAAGATTTTTTATTGTTTGGCTGATTATTCTCTTAGCTTTCTTTTTTACTAACACTTTACTTATTTTGTTATTTAACCATATTTCTAGTAAGCAAACTATCTTTTTTTTTGCTTCTTCTATTATCTTGCTTCTTTCAAAGATTACTTCTCTTTTCTTTTTTTTTACTTTTATATTCATTATCAAAAGCTTTGATTTGGATTCATTTATCTCTATATCATTCATCTTAAAGAATTTTTCTACTATTTTTAATATTTTCATTAGCTGTTTTTTATTATTTGCAATCCATGTTGTATCATCTGCATATGCAATGGCTGCTTGGCAGTACTTTGTAATGTTGCTGCATTGCATTTTTTTTTTAATCTGCTGTTCTACTATATATCTTAAATTTTTATCTTTTTGTATTCTTTCTAACAGTGAATCATAGAAAAGCTACTATATTAACAGAAATATTACTTTTTTTTGATCTATATCATCTCCTGCTGTTATCTTTTCTGTTAGGTCATAAGCTGTAATAATTTTTAGCTGCCTATGATAAAACAGATTCAGAATGTATTTTATTGTTCTCTTAGGCACTTTAACACTTTGCAATGCTAGTTCTAGACTCTCAAGTAAAACTAAGTCAAATGCTTTTTTTATATCTTGCAGAAGTATTTATACTTCTTTACTCTTCTTTTTTGCTTCTTTTATTATCATATTGAGAATATGTACTGGTTGTTCTATTAAGTTGCCTGAAAGGCATGTATAATTTGATTCTTTGAGTATTTTTTTTTCTGTAAACACTTTGGCAAGCCTTCTTGTTACCACCTTTGTTACAACTTTCTGAAATATTTCTATTAATGCTATTGGTCATATATTGTTTAAACTATATTCCTATTCAATATTCTTGGGTATTGGATAAACTTGTACTATCTTCTATTTTATTAATATCTTTCTTTTTTCTAGACATAGGTCTGCAAAACTTCTAAATACTTCTTGTGTTTTCTTTTCTGTTCATTTTATCAGAATGTAACTTATGCCTAATATGCCTAGAGCTGTTCTTGTCTTTAGTTTTCTTAATATTTCTTTCTATTTTTTTTTTCAATTTCTCTTTTTACTTCTGTATATCATTCCTCTTTGATGTTTTTTTGTAGTTTATATATTTTTTTCTATTCTTTTAACATTTCTTCTAATCTTGTATTTCTTTTCCTAAATTATTTTTTGTAATGCTCTGCTACTTCTATTCTAACATCTTCTGGGCTTATTAGTAGATTCACTTTTTCTTCTGTTTGTTTAATAAATCTGTCGAGTATTATCTTCTTATAAGGCCTATTCAGGATACTCACTATCATCTTTCTTTGATTTGTTTTGATCATTTTACATCTTTTATTTATATTCTCTTCTATTTGTTTTCTTTGTATATGCTCCCAGTCTATCTTTTTTCTTTCCAATAATAGCTTTTTTCAACCTTTTATATCTTTTATCTATGTATTTAACCATTGTCTTTGTAGTTTTGGCAATTTTGCACCAATTTTCTTGCCTAGTATTTTTAATTGTTCATTTATTTCACTTCTTTTTTTCTCTGTTACTGCTTGTGTTTTCTTACTTTTGCATACTTGATTAATTTCTGTAACTTGACAATGCTTTTTTCTTGTTGCTGTTTCTTCTGACTTCTTCTTCTGTTAGTTATCATGTTAAATACTTTTTTCTTGGATATGTGTTTATTTGCTGCTGTAATAATAGCTTCCTCTATTATATCCCATATATTGTTTATCTTTTCTGCTTTTCTCTTTTCACTATGTTCTTTCTTGTGAATGTTTTTCATAATCTCTTTGGTTTCCAAATGATTCTGTATTTCTTGTGCATAGTTTTCCCAATCTTCTAGCTTTGCTTGATCATATAAGTATATTGTTCTTGACTGCTTCTTTCTTTTAACCTCCATCTTACTTTTGATTTCTATCATGTGTTTGATCCATATTTCTGCTATTACTATCTTATAATTACTCTCTGTAATCTCTTCTACTTCTTCAACTTCTGCCTTTTGTAAGCTTGAGGCTAAACCATCTAATATTTATATATAGTCAATTTTTGTTGCTGCTTCTCCATTTGACTACGTGTATTGCTAACTTATTGGGTTCAAGTCTTTATATGTATCTCTAAAGTCTTGTTTCTTTATTCAATTAAAAATTGGCAGTCTTTTGTAGTTTGTTGTTTGTAGATGTTGTCTGTCTAAGATATTATCTACTGTGTAATTAAAATCACCCATTATGATGATTTGTGTTTGCCTCTTTTTCTTTAGGACTGTTTCTACAATTTTTTGTTAAATGTTTCTTTTTATTACCTTATCATTTGGTAGTATATATACTGTAATTACAACTAGTTTTAATTGTTTAAAATATAGTATAATCTTCATCATATATTCGCTTATTCTTTTAACTGCACCTATATGTTTTTCTTATTGTTCATCAATTATAATCCCAATGCCTAAACTTTTCTTTTTATCTTCAGCTGTGTTTGTCCAAAACCCTACATATCTTTTGCCTGCTGTATATATTAAGAATTTTCTTTCTCTTTCTGTAAGGTTTGTCTCTGTAATTCCCATTATTGTGATTTTTTCTTCTTTTGTCCAGCTGAGTAGATTTTCTAATTTCTAACTCTTGGTTTTGAGTTCATTAATATTATGACATGCTAGCTTTATTTCTTTTTTTTCTTTCTTCCACTTTTCTTTTAGTAATTTCTATTCCATTTCTGTATTATTAACTTTTTCCTTCTTTCTAACCTTCTTGCTTTCTTTCTGACAAGGAGTTTCTTCTCTTTTTTCTTTGAAAACCTTTCTCTCATTTTGTAAAAACTCTTCAATCTCCTTGTCTATATTTATTGATTCAACTGTGGCACTATTAAAAGCGATTGGTAACATCTCTTTCTAACTTCCATTTTATCTCATTTTGTTGTGTTTGAAGTCTCTCTAGTTTTTTGAGAATTTTTTCTAGAAGGTTTTGGTTCTGTATCTGTAAATCTTTTTTCTCTGCATTAATGTTTATATCACCTAACCATTCTACTATATCTTGTATTTGAGGATTATTTCCTATTTTTATATGTCTTTTGTTTGAGTTTTGACTTCTTTTGTTTTCACTTTTCTCTTTTTTTTTATTAGTATTCCTATTCTCTAAACTTTCTTCCTCTATTTCTATATATCTTCTGCCTAAATTTTGGGTTATTCTGTCTCAGTTTCTTCCTCTTTTTTCTTGAGAACCTTTTCTTCTTCTAAATTCTTTTCTTCTTCTAAATTCTTTTCTTCTTTCATTTAATCAGAATACATGAAAGTTATTGTACATAATTGGTCTTGATTGAGCTTTTCTTTTTCTTTTTCTGTTACAAATGAAATTATTGCAGTTCTTCTTTGATTTCCATTTCTATTCAGTAGAATGTACACTGATTTTGCACCTTTATTTCTCAAACATCATAATAGCAAAACTTTTGAAGCATTACTTGGCAACTCTGTTAATTTTGCTATATACTGCCTTTGTTTTTGTCTTGCTTTATAATCTTCTTTTCCTTCTGTTACTCTTATCAGTTTATGGTTATCAACTGGTATAGACCAAGAGGTACTTCTTTTCTCTGATTCTTCTACTTGGATTATTGTAAAAGCCTTGTATTTGGACTTTTTAACTTCTGTTATTTGTGCATTTTTGAATTTTCTGCATATATATTCAAGTTTCTTCTTATTTATATCTGCTAGCAGGTCCCAAATTGTTATATGTTTTGTATTCCTTACTTCTTTCTTCTCAGAGTCTGTATTTTCTTTTTTTTCTTGAATTTCTTCTTTTTTATAACTCTTTTTTTTATATTTTGTTGTTTTGTCTTTTCTGTTTTGGTATTTGTTATTGTACTTTTTTTGTTCTGTTCTTCTTTTTTCTTTGTCTTCTTTTAGTATCATTCTATATCAATCACTTTCTTTTTTACTTATTTTTTGTATTGCTTCATTTCTACTAAACTCGTAGTCGAAGTCTACTTTAATCTACAAATTTCCTTGTTTGAAGGTTTCTTTAATGTTTTTAACATGTTCATTGTTTTTTAGTAACTACTTGATAAACTTTACACATTCTTCTTCTGTTTTTCCAAGCATATTGTGTGCTGATACATTCGCAAGTAAGCTGTTGTCTTTGTTGCAACTTCTTCTGCTTGGTGCTCATATGCTTTCTTTTAATGAAATTTCTACCATATTCATTTCTCTATCTACTATCTGTTTTCTTTTTTTTTGTCTTTTTTTCTTTTCTAATGTTGAATCTTGTCTTGATTCTTTTCTATCTATTTCTATATCTTCTTGTTCTGTTTCTTTTGTTTGCTCTTTTCTTGATTCGTTTTCTTGTACCGATGGTTCTTTTTCTAATTGGTCTGCATTTTTAATACTTACTTTTATTTTTGCTTTTCCTTTTGTAGTAAAGTCTTTTTCTTGTAATCTTTTTTTGCTTGTGTTGTCCTCTTCTATCTTCCTTTCAATTTCTTTTTCTGCCTCTTGTTCATCTTCTTGCTTTACTTCTTTTTTGCTTATTTCTTGTTGTACTATTTTTTTATTCTCTTGTTCATAAGTTTTTTTAAAATTAATTTGCATTATATTTTTGTCTGCTTCTGTAAAGTTAAGCTTCTTTTCTGATTGTTCTCTTTCTGCTCTTTCGATTAATTCTCTAGTTTTCCTTAATAGTGCAACTTCTGCTAGGCTTTGCTCTGTAAGCATGGCTACAATTTTATCTTCTCTGTCTGATATTATATATGTACTATTTGACTGATTGAAAAATATCTTATTATGTATTCTGTTCATTGCCCAGTATGCTCTTTTATGAATATTGTTGAAAGACTTTCTTTATACTCTATTAATTTCATATTCTATTTATATCTGTATTCTTCTGATTAGTTCTTTGTTACTTTGCTTATCTATTTATAGAATTTACATGTATTAATATAAGATCTGTATATCTATTCTACTTTAGCAGCCTGCACGTATCTGTTGTTGTTTTGCTATTATGTGTTTTGTGTAATGTAAACAGATCTCATTACAGGATCTAATGGCAATTCCCTATTACTGTTGTTTTTAAGTAAGTTTTTTGCTTTTTTTTAATAACTATACTATTATTTTTTGCAAATAGACTTTTCTTCTATTAGCTTATTGCTTTCTCTGTTGCTGCTTTTTTCTGCTTAGAGCTACTTGGAGTGTTTTCTATTGCTGTTTTTGCTGAAATCTACTTTTTTCTTTAGTGATTTTTGTGTCTAAATGATCGACAAGAAGAGTTTGTTGTAATTTTGCCAAAAATATACTTTGAGAATTAACAAATTTTTGTATATAAAATTATTTGATATATAGTTTTTTTAAATTTTATACAGTTTTTACAAATTGTATTGCTAGTAGTATATAGGACTAAATTTATCTATTAATAAATAAATAAATACTATTATAGATTTAAAAATCTATAATCAATTTAATTATTTTACATAATTTTAAAATTTTATCATATTAATCGCACAATTGATCTTACATAATTTATCCTATCATATCACATAATCCTGAACACCCTATTTTAGACAATCCCTATATCAGGTAAAATCACTGACTGTTATATTAAATTCTGCAAAATGTAGTATAATAGTATAATGTTTTAACTTTAAAAATATGAATAGATCAGTAATGCAATCAAAATCCAGCAAATCAGCCTGAATTATAAGTTAGAATAGGTTGCATTAATTAATTTTACCAAAGATCACTCAAAATTTTACTAACAAAACTATAGCTTACTTACTAAGTAAAGCTGCTCAGATAATAATTTTGCTGTAATATACTTAGTTGTTATTTTTTAATGCTAGTCTAAATTTGATGAAATCTGATTTATAATTTAGAACTACCTGCTGAATTTTGGTTATCTTACTAATCTATTCCTAAAAATAGTAGAGCCCTAATTTATTTCACTACTTCTGATTGGCTGTATAAATAATTCACTTATTAGAGCCTATCAAATTTTATAATCAGGTGTAATATAAAATAAATGTAAAAATATTAAAATTGCTTATAACTCTAAATTCAATATATGAAATAGTCTTCTGCACATTAATAAAAAATTTTCCTTGTAAAATTTTAGTATAAATAAAGTTTTCTAATCATAGCAAAATACTAACTCTAATTTAAGAATACAGTATAATTATTCTAATGATAGTTGTCATATTGCATCACATTGCTGTAACTTGTTATAACTATATGTAGCAAAGTAATATGGTTTTTTTTTTTTCCTTAAGCAGTCATGCTAGTACTTTATTAAGATTTTGAAATTACATTTGCAATTATATAAATATCCTTAACAACTAAGTCTAGCATTACTTGGCCACCTTAATGATACCTAAGTGCAACCTGCCGCATTACTTCAAGCAGAAGTAAGCTACTTGTCTAATTACTTAAAGTCCATAATAGAAAGGTCTTCTCCCTTCTACAACAAGTCCCAAAATTGTTTTCTGTGTTTCTGTTTTAATTTGTTCTTTTTTTTCTCTTATTTTCTCTTTCTTTTCTTTTATCTTTTGCTAATTTGCCTTTTTTCTTTTATATGATCTCATCTTCTTTTTCTCTCCTCCTCTTTTTAACCTACCTGTTATTCCTACTTTCTTTTTCTATTCACTAATCTTTTCACATCAGACTTTCTATACTTGTTTATAAAATGTATTCTAGACTGTATTTGCTATTATATTTGCAAATTGCTGTCTTGACTTTATGTTTAGAAGTTGTCATAATCTATTTTGTGTTTCTTTTGGAATCAGGCCTTTAATTAAAGCCTTTCTCATTCTTACTTCTTCTGTTTCAGTTTTACTGAAGAGTGCTGTGTATAACATATATGGAAGAATTTGGGTTTTTTCCTCTTTACTAAGTCCCTTCCAGGCTGTTACGATGGTCACTTTTTGTATTCTTTTCTAGAAGCTTCTTTGTCCTTTGCATATTGCTAAATGCATCTGTGTTTCTTTAATTTTATCTTTGCACACTTGGCATTCATTCGTTGTATACACATCTGGTTTTCTCTTGTTAAGTTCTTCTAGGGTTGGAAGTTTGTCTATTACATATTTTATAAATGCACTTCTTCTGGCACTAATTCTTCTTGTTGTACAATGTATCCCTTTTGTCACCTTTAGCCTTTTCCAAAAAAAAGTCCAATCATATATCGTAACTTCTGATTCTGGTTCTAATTCTTTAATTGCTTTTGTTTCTTTTCATTTTGCTCCTAATCTTGCATTTGTTATTAGCTTACATAACAATCTTGCTAGTATGTCAGTTCATTTGTTTTCCCACTCTAAGCAGTACTCTATTTCTTTACAACTGACTTCTTCAACCTGTATTATTTCCTTATTTGTTGCACCTTTCTTTGCCAGGCAATCAGCTTTATTATTCTATTTATTTTTACTGTGACTCTTTACTTTGACTAACTCTATTTGTATGTTTTTTGTTGTAATAAGGTCTCTAATTTTTATTATCCATATTGCATTCTTCTTTTTGAAAATCTTGTTTTTATTTGTTTGTTCTAAACCTCTCTTAATGTTTCTTATTGCTGCATTACTATCTGTATATATTTCTACGTACTTTTCTTTTAGTATCATTAGTATTGCTGCCCATATTGCTACTAGCTCTGCTATTGTTGATGTTTGCCATCCTTCTAAGCCTATTGCTATTTCCTCTTCTGGCCATTCTTGTGTTTCGCTTGTCTGGACCCATCCTATACCCATTCTATTTCTATTTATTATATCTTTTTTGGCCTTTATGTTTGCTGCACCATCTGTATATATTATATACTTGTCTTTGTCTCTTGTTATATTTCTTCTTAAAACTTCTATTATTCTTTGATTGATGTACTCATCTAGTCTTTGCCGTTTGATGATTTCTATTTCTAACTTCTCTATTGTTCTAATTCTCTTAAGTTCTTGTTTTTTAGTTTCTGGTAATTTCATCTTTGCTGTTTCTGTTATTTGGTCTATTGCTATATTGATTTTATTATTGTCTTTTTTTATTAATGCATCTGGCACCCTGTTAATTTTGTTGTTTATTCTAATCCACTGTTGGCAGTTATCTTCTGTACTCTCTTCTGTTCTAGTACAACTCTCACATCTTCTAATTTCAACAGCTAATTCATCTTCTCTACTTTGCATTTGCCAATATTCTACTAGTAGTTTTTTCTTTTCCTTTTTAATTATTTTTCCTAGCTGTCTGTGGTTTTGTGCACCATATATTATCTATTTTTTTTTTCTCTTATTCTCTAATATACTCTCTCATTTAACCTGCATTGCTTGTGTATTTTGTCTATTCATTTTGAAGTGTTGTTTGACTTCTTTACTTTCTGCCTTATTAAGCACTTTTTGTTCTATTATTTTGAACCAGTTTGCTTTTTTTCCTTTGCTTGACAGACCTTAGTAATTCTTTAGCTGTTGCCATATAACTAATTTTTCTCCTTTCATATCAAATAGCTGGTTTAGATATACTAGACCTTCTTTGTTTATTTTACTTCCACATCTTTTCTATAAGTCAATATTAATGAGTTTATTTATTTTGGTA
Source organism: Cetraspora pellucida (assembly GCA_910591915.1). NCBI lineage: Eukaryota > Fungi > Glomeromycota > Glomeromycetes > Diversisporales > Gigasporaceae > Cetraspora > Cetraspora pellucida. Next base: position 15,473 of record CAJVQA010001742.1, read on the forward strand.
CCAAATCTAAACATTGTCCATAGCTTGCCTTCTGTTCTTATGTTTATTTTTAATTTCTTTGCTTTTAATATCGTCAAACAAGCTAAATTATTCCTCTAACTGTCTGAATTTTCTAATATTTTCTCTACTTTCTATATATCTTCTGTTAGGCCTGCCCTTTGGCAGCCTTGTGTTATTCTTAGTTTTGTTAACTGTCTGAGTCTATCTTGTTTGTTTAGTCTTGTTACTAGCCCATCTACTTGTTTCATTACTATCTCTTGTTGTAATATCCTACAGCTTCCAAGATCTTTGTGTTCTATTATGCAATTTTCTAATGTTCTTTGCAGATTACTCTTCTGCTTTGCCAGACTTATTATTAGTTGATGTATTTCACTTAAGCTTCTTTCTGACATCTTTATTAGTTGTAGCATGTAACTTAGTTTTGGTATTATAACTATATTGTTTATATACACAATTTGACTCATTGTTATTTTCTTGTATCTAAAATCTCTTACTGTTTAACTTATTATTTTTTTTGCTTTTTTCTTTACTAGCACTTCACACATTCTATTACTTAGCCATATTCCCAATGATCGGACTATCTTATTTCTTGGTTCTTTTATTATTTTACTTTTTCCAAATATCACTACTCTTTTTTTCTTTTCCAACTTTGTATTCATTATTAGCAGCTTTGACTTTGCTCTATTTATCTCTATATTGTTCATTATAAAGAACTTTTCTGCTATTTCTAAGATCTTAATCAGCTGCTGTCTACTATTTGCAATCCATGTTATGTCATCAGCATATGTGATTGTTGTTTGACGATAGTTTGTACTATTGTTGCATTGCGTATTTTTCCTTACTTGTTGCTCTACTACATAGTCTAAGTTTTCATTTCTCTGTACTCTTTCAAATAATGAATCATAGAAGAGCCACCATATTAAGGGTAATATCATTTCATCTTGATCAATACTGTCTCCTGCTATTATTTCCTCTGTCAGGCCATAAGCTATAATAATTCTTAATTGTCTTTTATGAAACAGGTTTAAGATATATTTAACTGTTCTTTCAGGTATCTTAACTCTTCACAATGCTAGTTTAAGACTTTCTAGTGGAACTGAATCAAATGCCTTTTTCATGTCTTGCAAAAGTATTCATACTTCTTTGTTCTTCTCTCTTGCTTCTTCTATTATCATATTTAAGATATGTACTGATTGTTCTGTTGAGTTACCCAGAAGGTCTGCATAGTTTTGTTCTTTAAGTATTTCTTTTTTCATAAACACTCTGGCAAGTCTTTTTGTTACCACCTTTGTTACAACCTTTCTAAATGTTTCTATTAGTGCTATTGGTTGTATATTGTTTAAGCTATATTCCTATTCAACATCTTTTGGTATTAGATACACTTGTGCTATTTTCCATTTAGTTGGAATCTCTCCTGCTTCTAAGCACAGATCTGCAAAGCTTCTGAATACTTCTTGTGTTTTTTTTCTTGCTCATTTTATCAAAATATAACTTATTTCTAATATACCTGAAGCTGTTTCTGTCTTTAGCTCTTTTAATACTTCTTCTCATTCTTCTTTCTTAATTTCTTGTTCGACTTTTGTATAACATTCTTCTTTTATGTCCTTTCATGGTCTGTATATTTCTTTCCACTCTTCTGACATTTTTTCCAATCTGGTGTTTCTTTTCCTAAACTGTTTTCTGTAGTGTTCTGCTACTTTTTTTCTAACTTCTTCTGGTTTTGTTAACAAACTTGTTTCTTCTTCATTTTGCTTGATGAATCTGTCGAGTACTATCTTCTTGTATAGCCTATTCAGTAAACTTGCTATCATCTTTCCTTGGTTTGTTTTGATCATTTTATATCTTTTATCTATGTTTTCTTCTATTTGCCTTCTTTGTACTTGTTTCCATTCTTTTTTTTTCCTTTCTTGTAATAATTTTTTTCAACCCTTTATATCTTCTATCCATGTGCTGACCATTGCCTCTGCAATTTTGGTAGTTTTGCATCTATTTTTTTGCTTATTTCTTTTAATTGTTCATTTATTTTGTTTCCTTCTTCTTCTGTTACTTTTTGGTTCTTTTTTGTCTTTGTGTCTTTGATTAGCCTTTGTATTTTAACCAAGTTTTTTTCTAGTTGCTGTTCTTTTTTATTTCTTCTATTCATTAATATATTGTATATTTTCTTCTTGGATATATGCTTGCTTGCTGCTATAATAATTGCTTCTTCTATTACATCCCAAATATTATTTATTTTGTTTATTCTTTTGTCTTCATCTTGTTCTTTCTTTCAGATGTTCTTCAGTGTTTCTTTAACTTCTAGTCAATTTTGTAACTCTTGTGCATAGTTTTCCCAATCCTCTGTTCTTGTTTGATCAAATAAATATAATGTTCTTGACTGCTTCTTTCTCTTAACTTCTGCTTCGTTTTTTTCTGCTATTATATGTTTAATCTATATTTTTGCTTTTACTATTTTGTGATCACTTTCTGTAATATTCTTTGCTTCTTCAACTTCTGCTTTTTGCAACCCAGTTGCTAGACTGTCTGATATTCATATATAGTCAATTCTTGTTGCTGCTTCTTCACTTGACCATGTGTATTGTTGTTTAGTTTGATGCATATCTCTATATGTATTACTAAAATCCTGTTTTTTTATCCAGTTAAAGATTGGCAGTCCTTTGTAGTTTGCTGATTGTAGATGTTTTCTGTCTAGTATGTTGTTTTCTGTATGATTAAAGTCACCCATTATGACTATTTGTATTCATCTTTTCCTTTTTAAGACTGTTTCTGCAATTTTTTGTTGGATGCTTTTTCCTATTATTTTATCATTTGGTAGTATATAGACCAAGATTATTACTAACTCTAATTGCTTAAAATATAGTATAACTTCCATCATGTATTCACTTATTCTCTTAACTGCACCTATATGTTTTTCCTATCATTTATCTACCAAAATTCCAATGCCTGATCCTTTTTTCTTATCTTCTGCTGCATTTACCCAATGTCCTATATACTTATTGCTTGCAGTATATGTCAAAAACTTTTCTTCTCTTTCTGTAAGGTTTGTTTCAGTAATTCTCAGTATTGCAATTTCTTCTTCTTCTGCCCAGCCCAGCAGGTTTCCGAGTTTCCATTCTTTAGTTTTAAGTCTATTAACATTATGATATACAATTTTGATTTCTTTCCTTCCTTCTTTCTACTTTTCTTTTAGATTTCCTTGAATCTCTTTCTTCTTTGTTTTGTTTTCTTTCTTTTCCTTATTTCCTCTTTCTTTTAGATTAGAAGATCTTTCCTTTCTTCTTTCTTCAAATATTCTTCTTTTACCTTGCAAAAAATCTTCGATCTTCTTATCTATATGCATTGGTTCAACTAGTGCACCCTTAGGAGTGATTAGCCAGAACTGCCTAGCCTTGTTAAGTTTCTAATTTTTCTAATCTTTCTAATATTTTCTGAAGAACATTGTGCATCTGTGGCTTTGTTTTTCTGATTTTACTTTTTTTTTTTTTGTAACTATTGTGACATTTGTTGTTTTCCTTTTTTTGTTTGTTACTATTACTGCTTTTGTGTATTTCTGCCTCTGAGTCTTCAGTAACATCTTCCATATTAATATATTTAACATTAACATTTTTACTCTTGTTTATATATTTGTCTTTTCCTTTCTTGTGGCCTTGCCAGAAAAGTAAATAGTTGTTGAATCTTATCGGCTTTGTTTGTGCTGCTTCCATTTCTTCTACTGATACAAATATAATTGTGGCTAATTTTCTCTGATTTTCATTTCTATTAGGTAGTATGTATACTGATATTGCATCTTTTTTCTTTAAACACTGTAATAGTAATACTTCTGATGCATGTCCTGGAAGTTCTACCAACCTAGTTGTGAACTGGTTTGGTAGATTATGCCAATTAAAGTCTTCTTCACCTAATGTTACTCTTGCTAATTTGTGTATTCCTATTGGCAGTAACTATGGGATACTTTCTTTATCTATTTTTTTTGTCTTGATTATTGCAAGTGCTTTGTATTTGGATTTTTTAATGTATTTTACTTGGGCTTCTTTAATACTTCTGCACATATAATCTACTTCTTCTATGTTAATATTAGCTGGCAGATCTCATATCGTTAGCAGTGATCCTATTTCTGGTTTATTTTCTATTTTATAAGTTTCTTTATCATTTTCCTCTTCCTTCTGTCTCTTAGTATTTTTGAGTCTTTTCTCTTCTTTTTTCTTGTCTTTGCGTACTTGTTGACTTTGCTTTCTATCTTAAGTTTCTTGTTCCTCTGGAATAATTTTAAGCTATTCATCTTTTTTTTCTTTAATTCTCTCTATTGCTGCATCTCTGCTAAATTCACAGTCAAAGTTCACCTCTACCCAACTATTACCATTCTTGAAAACTTCATGAATTGTTTTAATATGATGATTTTCTCAAAAAATCCATTGAGTGTATTTTACTCTCTCTTTTTTGTTTTCTTCTGGTACTAAGTATATTGGTATGTTTGCTTTAAATGATCTGCTCTTGTCACATATATGGTTTTTTGGTGACTACTGACTTTGTTCTATTGTGTCTGTTATTTTTGGAATTTTTTGCCTCTTTTCTTCAACTTTTAGTTCAGCAATTTTTCTGTCTATTTCTTTGATGTCTTCTTTAAGTTTATATATTCTACCATCAATTGAAAAATCGTGCCCTTCTTAATCTGTTTTTTCTTTATTGTAGTTTCTACTTCTTACTATATTCTGTAGTTTTCTTTCAGTTATATTTTGGGAACTTTCAAGATTTGGTTATTGTATAGTTAAGATGCTTAGGTCTTTCATTTGTCCTATAACTCCTTGTAAATCTTGGATTATTTCCTTCTCTTCATTATTGTCTTCTTTATTCTTCTTCTCTATAGTTAGTGCTATTTTTGTTTCTTTAATTTCTTTTGTCTTTTCTGTTCTCTCTGGTTTAACTCTTTCCTTGGACATTTCTCTCTCATTTGTACTTTCTTGATAGTTGAATGACCCTGGGTTTACATCTATTGTTACTAATTTTGTTGCCCATTCTTCTACGATACTATGTGATACAGTGCATACTGCTGCTATTTTAAGTGCTTCTAAAATTTGGCCATATCGAAGTAGGTCATCTGATGTTATATTTTTTGGATCATAGACCACTAGGTCTCTTGCTATATACTCTAAGTTGTTTGGCTTATTTATCGGCTTTGACAGGATTAAATCTAGTATTTTGTTATCTATATATCTCCTTTTTCTATTACTGAAGCCTCTAATATGTTGTATTAGGCTTGTGCTATATGGTAGTCCCAATCTTATTTGTACTTCTGTTTCTAGACTTTTCTGATGTTTATCTATCTGCTTGCTACACATGCTGTACTTACTTGTTGTTTTCTAATTGGGCTGATTATTGTTGTTCCTTGTTGTTATTTGGTATAACATGACGTATTGCTTTGGTTTTGTTTATTTTGTATACTGATCATATGCTTCTGATTTGTTTTTCTGGGTCAAACACTGTTTTTTAATTTTTCCCCAAAAATTTTCTAAAAGTTTTGAAAACCAACAACAGTTTTGTTTGATCAAGCTTTACTTATATTGTTGTTAAGACAAAGTAGTTGTATTTTGTTTGCTGAATCTTTTTTCTTAGTAGTCCAAGTAAAGTTTGTCAGACCATTTTTACATTTTTCTATGTATTTGCTTTTAGCCTTATTTGAAAATTTAGGATCAATAGAAAGAGTCAATTACTGTTTTTGAAGTAATATAGTAAGTTACAATTATAATGCTATAATTTACTATACTATTTTACTATAGTTATGACAATGTGATGCAATGTAATGACTATCATTAGGATGACTTTACCATGTGAATTTTTTTATTTGAAACTTTTTGAATAATTGTTACAGCCAATTAGAAATGGCAGAAAAATTAGTAATCGATATAAAAAATCATCAAACTAACTATGTTGATCAATTACATAATTAAAGAATAAGCTATAATGCTATAATGAGGTATTACAAAATAAGCTATAGAATAAGCTTACAGAATAAGCTATAGAATAAGCTATAATGATGTATTACAGAATAAACTATAGAATAAGCTATGATGATGTATTACTATGATGATATATTACTATGATAATGTTATGCATAAAAAAAGTCTAAGTCTAATGTTTAATAATATCATATACACGTATACCCAAAAATAAGTAATACAGTTATATAAACTTATCATTATATAATTAAGTTAATTTATAATATATATAAAATTAATCGTTCGTTAGTTATAAATATAATATAAATACAGTATATCAGATACCTTTTTTTAAAAAGACAAGCATGAAATCCTTAAAAGAATTTTTTTATAAAGTTATTTTCTATGAAAAACCTAGAGATATTCTGCTAAATATTGATATAAAAAAAAAGACATTTGTATGATTTGTAAGAGTGTTATTGATCTAAGTCTTAAAGACTCAATTACAATTTTAAGCTGTAAACATTTTTACCATAAAGAATGCATTAGTGATACATGTTCACTATGTCAAGAACAAACTAATAGGATTGAAAATGCATCGATTTATTGTCAAGAAAATAGCTGTTTTATTAACTTATTATTGAATTTAGAACATGTTAACATTTTTATTTCACTTACTAAATTTACTGAACCTATGTTTACTGAATCCATTGAATCTACTGAACCTATATTTACTAAATCTACTAAACTCACATTTACTAAATCCACTAAACCCACATTTACTAAATCCACTAAATCAACCAAACTTATTGAATCTATCGAATCTACAGAATCAAATGGTATGCTTGTTAAATTCACTGAACTTACCACCTCTTTTATATCAGTTAAATATACTAAATTTATTGCTTTTGTAGATTCTATAGATTTTATTTTTGCATCTATTAAGTTAATTAAATATGCTGAGGCATCTAAGCCTACTAAATTTAAAACAACCAAATCAAAAACAATATCTAAAAAAACACAAATAATTTAGTTATTAAGAAAACTAAACACACCTGTTAAGAAAGAATATGAAAATAATAGCAATAACAACAATAATATTAACATTAATAACAATAATAATAACAGTAATAATGTACTACTATTAATTCAACTTTATACAAATATAATTTGTACTGAAAGTGATGCAAATAAGACAAATCAAATAGTAATTAGGAGTTGGTATGAATTTGTAGATGAGCTTAATAAACAGATTAATCAAACATTAAGGAATCAAAAAAAATCTAAACATAGAAGTTCTAAAAAATTAGCAATATCTGAAGTATATGATAAACTTTTAAACTATTTCACAGATATGATTCGTATTGCTTTAAGAAAAAGGATAAAAAGATAAATAAGGTTTATACCTTATTTAAAGGAATAGGTATCAATAAAATTGAAAGAGTTAGTACTTTTAGTGCTAACAAAATTTCAGAATTTAATATATCATAAATTGAATATATTATTAAAAATGTAACTATGTAATTTTAATTTGATTAATTACAAAATGTCTAGTAATTAATTGCTTATATAAATTTGTTATATTTTGGTAAAGTTAATTTTAATTTTAAACCTTTAGATTTTTATATAATAAATTTTAAAACCTAATTCTCAATATTTTGTATAATATAAAAAATAAAATATATTAATAAAAAGTTAATTTATATTGAACTAATAGATTATATATATAGTATCAGATGCTTATAATAGTGATAGGCCACATGTAGAAGTTGAAACTGATTTTATAATTCAGGTTTATTATATGAATTTTGTGATCTTTTGGAATTTGTTCAATTAAATTTTAATAAATTCCAAAATATCACAAAATTTATATAATAAATCTGAATTATTAAAACCAAATCCAACCTTTAGCCATGCATATAGAACTAACAATGCCAGTCTAAAAAATTTTACTATTATGTGATCCTATTAGAAAAAATTTTGCTAAAAAACATTTACTCTTAAGTTAGGTCACTAGTGAGTTAGTTAGGTCAAAGAACTATAATTATACTAAAATTTTGTAAAAAAAAAAACTTTTTTTATTAGTATGCAGAAGGCAGTTGCATAAGCAAAATGTTGAGTTATAGATGATTTTTAACTTATTTTATTTTTCATATTGCACCTGATTTTGAAATCTGATTGGCTAGAGAAATTTTTTAGACTGGTATTTTAAATACTGTTGGTTATGCACAGGATTTTTTAATATAAGATTATTTGGCCTGCATTAGCATATTATTTGGCTTATATTAAATATTATCTAGCTTGTATTAACATTAATAAACCAATTTTTAATATTACATAAATATAAAAATAAAGATTAAATTATTATCTTAATTAATTTTCTGGCTAATCAGATTTAAGATCTTGTATAATACAAAAATATGCAAAAAAAAGTAAAACAAAAAAAGCATTCATAGCTCAAAGTTTGCTTATAAGAATGCTTTCTGCATATTAATAAAAAAATTTTCTTATGAAATTTTACTATGGTTATGACTTTTTAAACCAAACATTAACCTACTAGTGAAACCCTAATTCTAAATTTTTTTTTTTTTTTTTTTGTTAAAGCCGATGTTATTGGTAGCTACTGTCTTTATTGTGTTTTTGGTCAATGCATTACATATGACTTGTACAAGGTAAGTGTACAACTAGCCACACATGTAATCTTTGGTTACCTATTTAAGTAGTCTGTCCAAGGGTTCTACACTAGCTGCCATGCCTGTAACCTACTAGGAGGGTACTTATTTAAACACTCTGATCCTTATACTACACCCAGGCGAGTAACACCTGGTTCCCGTACAACTAAGTGCCATCTAACC